>PVJH01005905.1:56768-107015 GCA_004026705.1 Nesogale talazaci
TACATGTAAAAAAATGGGGGGGGGGGAGGAAATTGAAGTAGCAAACTAAGAATTTATGATGACCAATTGTTATAAGCAGGCAGGTGAAAGGTCTCTCTAATTAACCGACAAGCTGGATTGAACTCAAACATAACCAGTGTGAGCATGGTGAAGGGCTGGTGTGTTAGTCTTTGTAGACTAGAGAAACAAAATTCATAAACACACATATGTATATAAGGGAGAGGTTTATATACAAAAGCAACTGAACATTGAGAAAAACATCCCAATGCAGTTCAGTCCAAGGTCATAAGTACGATATTAGCTCATATGACCAATACCAATCTATAAAATCCTCTTCAGATTCACGAAACCCATGCAATGATGCTGAATGCAGGATGATCACAGACCAGTGGGTAGAAAGCCTTTGGACCCAGTGGCGTTGTAAACATCGCAGCACTGGCAGGAGTCTCTGCATGGCTTCTCAGCACCCAGGGCTGCATCAGGGTGGGTCCATGCAACTTCTCCTCAGGGATGTCTCACAGGAAGTGAGCCTTGTTTGTTGAGTGTCTCCAAGGGAGTGAACTGAGAGAGACAGTTCTCTGCTTCTAAGAAGGAAATACCACCTTTCCCAGAATTCTCAGGAGAAGGCCATGCCCACACAGAGGTCTCATTGGCTATCTCCAGATTGACAGGCTAGACTCTACCTCTACATTCTTAATCCTCACATGATACCAGATTAGGTAACTGCCACAGCTGGGCAGCAGTTTGCTCTGTTGTACATGTGGGCTCTATGATTCGGAACTGACTCAAGAGCACCAAACAATAGAACCAATCATTAATTAAGGAAACGGCAAGGGCTAAGTGCTGGTGTAGCCCCCATTGTGCCACTCAGCAGGACTAGGACATTTGGTTTTATTTGCTGAACACATCCTATGAGTTGCAGGCAAGATGCTATTGTTTTACAGCCAAAGCAACTTAGACCCTAGGAAGATCCCTCTCTTGCCTCATGTCAGACAATCAGTAGGTGGTACCAAGACTCAGGCTTAGTTTGGCTTTTTCTAGTACCGTGTGCTGAGTCACCTGCCAGAGTGTGTCCAAAGACTGTGTCACATCAGACCTTCTGTCAGCCCTGCACGATTCTGTCCCCAACTAGAAGACCCAAGCTAAGTCATAAGAATGAGTTATTCTTCAAATACAAAATACTCATTTTTTTTGTCTAAACTCAACACGGTAAAAATCCCTCACCTTTATGGATGGCAAAACTTTGTGTCATGTACTGTGGACATGTTGACAGGGAGGTCCTTGGTCAGGACCTCATACTTGGTATGGTAGAGGGACAGTGAAAACGAGGTAGACTCGGGACAAGAAGTACACAGTGGCCGCAGTTAGGGTTCAAGCTTAAGAATAGTTGTGAGGAGGGACAGGACCAGGCGGTGTTCTTACTGTTGGACATCAGGTCACTTTGAGTTTGAAGGGACGCAACAACGGGCACCTAGAAACCACATTGATGGGGCATTTAGCCTGTGCCAGGGCCCTATGTGATATATAAGCATAAGCATCCTCCAGGTGCCTCCTCCCAGAGACTATGAAGTTATGTTCCAACTCTTGTCATTGGACAGATATTGTAGCTGAAGCACAATTTTGAAATTTGCCCCCACGTTGACACTGTGAGTAAGTGACTGAGTTAGGGTTTGATGAAGGTACTGCTATTCAAAGATTTCCATCCTTGGGAACACTAGGGAGCACGTCTCTGTTATAGGAGGTTGCTGCAAGTTGGGATGGATCGATGGCTGTGGATTTAATTTGATTTGGGGTTTTAGTAGAATTCAAGGAGTCCCTCCAAAAAACTCACTGCCACCAAGTCGATGATGACTCCCGATGAGCCTATAAGACAGAGTGGAACTGTTCCTTTGGGTTTCTAAAATTGAGAACAGATTGGGCAGCAGAAAGCCACACACAGCTTGTCGAACCAGACTGCTGACCGTGCAGTTAGCAGCCCGATGTGTAATCCGCTAGGCCCCCCCGGGCTCCCTCAGAGTTTCTAGGTGGCATGAGCAGTTAAGCTCTTGACTAAAAGCTGAGACGGTGGTAGTTTAGATGGACCCAAAGGTGCCTCGGCTTGGAGACCTACTTCCAAAGGATCACAGCCTGGAGCACCCGTTGAAGCAGGTCTCCTCTGCACCCTGGGGGGAATGTGGATAATTGCCTACAAGGCGCTGAACAGCAGCTGTTGTTGCAGGCCTTCTGCTTTTCCTTACTTCCTGTCAGGGGCCTTTGAGCCAGTCAGGACTCACAGCGACCCGTCCTGCACCATCTTCACAACTGTCCTCATGCTTGAACAATTGTTGCAGCCATTGTGTCATTCTGTCTTCTCAAAGGCCTTCCTCTTTTTTGCTACCAAACAGGATGTCTTTGTCCAGGGACTGGTCTCTCCTGAAAACATGTCCAGAGGACCTACCTAGAACCCATCTGGTTTCTAAGGTGCATTCTGGCTATATTTTTTCCAAAGCTGACCCGTTTCTTCTTTGACAGTCTGTGGCACTTTCCATACCCTTCTCCAACACCGTAATTCAAATGCATCAATTCTCCAGTCTTCCTTATTGAACGTCCAACTTTCACATGCAGATTACGTGATGCAGAAAGACCGTGGCTTGGGGCAGGTACATCTCAGTCGTCAACGTAACATCCTTGCTCTTCAAAACTTTAAGGAGTTCTTGCACAGCAGATGTACCCGAGACAATGTGCCCTTTGGTCTTTTTTGACTGCTGCTCCCAGGAGCATTGGTGAGGGATCCAAGGGAAACAACATCCTTGACTGCTTCAATCATTTCTTCTATACTAACTCCATACTGAATTTTATCCCCTCTTGGGAATTGCTCATATTGACTGTAAAACAGAAGGTAGAACTGCCCCTGTGAGTTTCTGAGACCATGACTTTGTTTGTGTGTTTTTTGTTTTGAGGGCATCACTGCCCTCTGGTGGTGAGCATAGGAGGCCCAGCCTTGCTGCTGGATTTGAACCTCCATCCCAGTGGGCCTCAGTCCCGCGCACAACCACTACGCCACCGGGGCTCAGCCCGACCATGACTTTTTAAAGGAATTGAAAGTCTCATCTTTCTCCCATGAAGCAACTGGTAGTTTTTGAACTTCTGACCTTGTGGTTCACAGCCCAGTGAGTAACCACAATCTCACCAGAGTTGACTGGATGACAGCGAGTTTATTTTGGGAGATTTTGTTAGTTTGTTTTTGCTTTTGTTTATTGACTAGGGTTTGGCTTGTGTTCCCCCCAAATATGAGCATGAGTTGGAAATTCTAATACATCTGTGACTGTAATCTTATTTGACACAAAGGCTTTAGTTGCTTTGTTAATCGGAATCCAATGCCCAAAACCCTGAGAAGATACCTTACTATTTGTTAAAGTTATTCAATGTTGGCATTTCTGTTAAAGCAGCACTGGATAACTGAGATCCCCATATAAGTTAATTCCTTGAACTCTCAATATGCAGTGTGCCCTCCATTAAAGCTGTCATGGAAATGTTGGCTTCTTAACCAGGTATACTGTATCCTTCGACTGTGATTCCACTGTGGTCAAGATGCCAAGGAAGTGATGGAGCAGTTTCCTGTGGATTGAGTCTCCCTGGCCACTTTCTGCCCACTGGGACCTCACGGTCTCATAATGACTTACCTGTGACTGACCATATTTTTTCCTGGAGTTAAATAAAATGCAACCCCTCTGCTCACAGGAGATGACTGAGCATCTAACCCTTGCATATCTTACATCCTTAGTCCACTTTCAACAACCTGTTCTCTTGAGTTGACTTACTGTGTCTATGGTTCTCTATCCTACCCCCATCAGAATCTCCTTTACAGCCAATATTTCCCATCTTTAGTTTTCTGTATTTTTATTGCATATTCTTTTAGAATATGCAATATTCTTATTCTTACTGCATATTCTCTTAGAGACTCTAACAACTGGATTATTTTTTCGTCACTTTTACTTTTCCCCAAGATTCCTTGCTCATCTCCTCTTCTAAGCTCTTCTCGAAAAATTATCTCCTCTCCTTTGAGATGTCCAACCCAACCATACCACTTCTTTTCTCAGTGGTGGGGATGGATCACCTCCTTAATTTTCTTACTTTGCTCCTAACCCAACTTACTTGTTGATGTCCTTGTGTCTGTTTACCCTGAACACCCCCGCACCCTTTTCCTCCCCTCCTTTGTTTTCTTATACTGAGCCCGGAAAAGCTACTCATCCAACTCTGTCCGTTCCACCCCTGCCACCATCCAGAAAAAAGAGGCTGAAACACGCAAGTGCACGCACATAGCTGGGTCTCCACCTGAGGACCACAATTTTGACATATCCCTCTGTGTTCCCCATGTCAACTGGTAACACAGGCATGGTTTCCAGTCTTCCATCAGGTCCTCTGCCTTCATCACCAATTACTTCTTCTTGGAACACTCATCTGGTTCTTCTCAGGGTGTGTCCTCACTCAATTCAGGTCATGCTCAAATGTCCCATCCTCAAAGAGAAGTGGCGCGCCTCATCACTCTTGATCTCTGTAGCCTGTCTTAATATATGGCTTAGCACTGATTTCCCCCTTGATATTATGTTACACATTTATTTCCTTTTTAATGATCCTTTCCCTTCCACAAAGAGAAGGACCCTCTTTATCTTGTTTACTACCTACTACCTCGAGCCTTGGCTCGAATTATGTACTTAAAAAGCACCGTAGGATCTCTGAATTATTTTTTCCCCAGTATTATAAACTCTGAAACAGTCATTTTGAGGACTAGGGTCTCAAAGAACTAAGGTCAATAAGGCCTGGCCCAAGCCATGGTATTTTTCAGTCATTTCATGTGCATGTGACAGTTACCAGGAGATAATAAATAATAATAGACTTAAGATGAATTGATACAATTTGATGATTGTATTGGAGAAGAATGTTGACAGTACCACGGACTACCAGAAGAATGGATACCTCTCTGTCTTAGAAGGACACTAGAATGTTCCTTAGCAGTGGGAAGGGTCAGACTTTGTCTAATGTACTTTTGATGTGTTATAAGAAGGAGCTATTCCTTGGACAGAGACATCATTTGATAAATTAGAGGGCAAGCCAAAAGAGGAAGGCCCTCAATGTCAGGGGATGACACAGTGACTGTTGCAATGGGCTCCGATATAACAAGTGTGAACATGATGCAGGGTCATGGTCCAGGGGGTGTTTCATTCCTTTGTACCTGAGGTCACCGGGGGTCAGAACCTACCCCAACAAAACCAAATCCCATGGTCTCTTTGGAATGTTTTTGTTTGTTTGTTTTTACCATACTCCTCTGTAGTTCTCTGCTGGTAGAACCTGACCAGAATTTCAGTTCCTTTAGTCTTTAGAAATAAAACTTTCCAGTGGTTAAATTGGGTGATATGATCAGTTCCTACTTGCTTTGAACAGCCTTGACTGCTAGCTGGTGCCAGGTTTGCAGTCTGCATTAGGAAGTCACCAACCTTGTTTCTTTCTCTAATGGGATGTCCAAACTGCAACACTACAGCACTGTCCCCAGATAACTCACCCTACCACTTTCTACCAGAAAGCCATCTTCAGGGTTCCAATCATTACCCAAGAAGGCACTTCTTCCCTTATTGCGACGGTACCCAATCTTGATCTTAAAGACACTGATGAACATATTCTCTTCTTCAAAGGGTTTCATTTTCTTTGCTTCGATGGTTTTTATAGCCATCTATGACTTAATCAAGTTCAGGGATCCGAAACTATTTTAATCTTGTTAATATTTGGAGTGTGCATTAGTACTTAGCCCAATACTCAGCAACTACTTTTGAGTTCAATTATTCCCTCTGCCCAACAGCCCAATACATGGTAAGTGCTCAGTAAATAATAGTTTCCATTATTATTATTAGTGGGAAAAGCCATATAAATTAGCAGTTTCCTGGAAGAGACTCAGGCTTAGCAACAAACAGAAGAAATTGTTGTCTCCTTTGCCTCCTTTTGATTCCTAATCGAACCTGGCTGCGATCTTTAATCATCCCGTTTCCCATTGTGCCTGCATGCACAATAAGGATGGCCTCCTTATCGGTAAGCTTCATGACTTAACAGAAAAAAGGGGGGGATGCATTGAGTCATCGGAATAAAAAGTATCAAGAGTAAAATATTATTGAGTATTGCTTACTCAGCTCTCTTGACGATTAACGTAACCCTGGCACTAGGACTTGGGATCATAATTTTCTCCCCTTACTGAAAAGAAATATCACCATCTGAGAGTGTGAGCCAAGGGCGGAAAATGAAAAGGGGAGGTTCTCATCCCAAAGAACGGGTGTTCCCCTGGGGAGCTGAACGGTCCGGGAGTCCTGTGGCTTCATAATCCCCTTCAGAGGAGAAAGTGCGGAGGCCCAGTAACCCAACATGTGCCGCAGTGTATGCGCTATGAGTCTAGTCAAAGGCATTTCTTAGATAACAAGGAAATGCTTTTAGAAATAGGAAAGCAGTGGTGGTGGTGTGGTCTGCTGCCAGGTGCCCCCTCAGGGTGAGACCCTCACTTCCATTGCCCTCCAGAAATTTCTTTCTGTAATCAGAGCTGCCTCCCTGAAGATTATGTCCCAGGAAGCAACCTCCACTTCACAGTCAAGATCCCTTGTCTCAAGTGGAACAACCCGGAGGAGTCAGCTAACTCAGTTGCCAGTAGTTCAAGGATCTACTTCCTCCTCTGCCCATCTCTGCTCCTTTCGCCCACAGTGAGGTCGGAGAGCACTTCCCAAAGGCCCTGTTGCTCACAAAGCTTGGAGTCTCCTAGTTTGTCTCCTGGAGAACCTGACCTACAGAATAGACTGTATCTGTAGTCTTCTGGAAGCGGGGAGAGTAAGATTTCATCTCATAAACTTTGGAAATCTTTTCTGAAGGGACCAGTCTATGGGGAAAGACACAATACTTGATAAAGTAAAGGAAGGGAGGGAGGGAGGAAGGAAGAAAGGAAGGAAGGAGAAAGGAAGGGAGAATGAACTTCAATGAAATGGATTGACCCAATGGGCACAGCAGTGGGCTCAATCAAGGGCAAGGCGGGTGTGAGTCTGGGGTGTGCTTCATTCTGCGGTAGGGAGGGTGGCTGTAAACCAGAACCATCTGGATGGTACCTAACACCACTGCTGCGTGCTAATGATGACCCATTACAATGATTTCTTGTTTTATGAACGTCATGCATTTTTTATGACCTCACACTCCGGGAAAGAAGTAAAATTTCCCGTTGGCTTTCTTGTGGGTCTCATCTGCCATGTTATGTGATATGCGACCTACTTCTCAAATGAAAGTATTTGAAGGGCTCCCAAAAAAGGAAATGCCCCAAGGATGGGTTGCACTTTCAGTATTTTGCCTCATCATCATTTCCAAAGCAACAGAACAAGATGACAGACCATGAATACTCCAGGGCCCCTTGGTTAAGCGTTAGGTCATGCCTCAGAGACTGAGCAAGGGGAATCTGCTTCCCTGCTGATGCCTCCTCGGTGGACTCTGTGCATCTCCTAATGAGCTCGCTGTCCTTTTAGAGAAAACACAGGGAGCCAGATGTGTGCAGTGGGCCACACCCAGGCACAGACGGCTCCTCTCCAGCTTCATCAATTAGATAATTAGTGGGACAAAGGGGGAGTTGGTGAAGCAGCATGAGTAAAAGCAGGGGGAATATCATTACACAGACTCCAACCATTAATTTTCAAGCAGTCTGAAAAAGCTTTCGGGTGAAAACTGATTGGGGAGAGAGATTGTATTTACTCTTATCATGGTGCTTTTTTGAAAGCAAGCTCCAACGAGGCAGATGAGTTCATAAGATGAAAGATTTGGAGGAAGACCTATGCTATGCAAATAGAGCCTGCCCTCTCCACAGCACTCCACACATCTCAGGTCCTAGGCAGGGGTAACCAGTCCCATCTCCTCCAGTGGATTTCAGAGAGCCGGGAAGGACCAGGGATGACTCCTGAGTCCTGCAGGTGGCTAGAAGCATTTCCTGCCTAACATCCTTTCTCTCCCCTTATTTATTTATTTGGTGCTGGTGGTTGTTTTTGTTCCTCCTCTTAGTCATCAACTATATTATAAAATTAAGGGAACGCTAATCTAGTAAATCAGGGGCCGAGAGCCAATGAGCAGAGACTTCCGAGACTACGCACAGAGGCAAAGACAAGAACACATCAAGCTACCATTTCTAAGTATGCCCATCCATAAAATATTTCTCTCTTTGCTGTGTAAGCAGAAAGCTTTCAGTAGAAGATGTATCTTTTTAATGGCTTTTGCCCCTGAACTTTCCACCACTTGCATTAATCAATTATTATCCGCTCCACAATTGGCTAATGTCTTAACTGAGAACTTGGTTCCAAATTGAATGCACATTCGCTCAAATACTGGCCCCAAAGTTTGCAACTGAATCTAAGAAAATGAAAGTAGCCTATGAGGGGAATATAGGAAAAGATTTTCAACAGGTAAGCCTCCCCTACTCTCCTGCAAGGAGTTGGCTTGCAAAGGAAAGGACATATTAAGGTTGAACAACATGAGATTGAGGATACTCAGTTTAGAGCCTAATAAGATTTTGTTTGCTTGTTGGATTTTACTTATTTATTTAAGTAACTGAACTCTGTTGGAAGAGCAATGTAATGGTATGTAAAATGGTATCACATATGTCGCGGTATCTAAAATTTAAAATACTTCTAAAGGGGATTCTGTAAAAGTTCACCTTTCATGAGTCGAGCCTCCTTTGCCCTTTTAACAATTACCATGTCCAGTTTTTCAGTCCTTTGGAAGTTTTCCATGCATAGGGACAGTTCTCCTTTGTTGTGACCCCCATTGACAACAGTACACAAGTTTATGTATATATATTAAGGGACTTCAAAAACTGTGTGTAAGAATTCCATTCTCTTTCCATTCCATTTCTTCTGGAACTTTTTAGAATCCCTCTCTTATCTTTTAATTTAATACATGCAAGAATACCCCATATTGCACATTTTTTTTACTTAGTATATTTTTTCACATCAATGTGTACCAGCACACCTTTTTTTTCATGCTCGCAGGAAGCCCCCCACCTCCCAGTCTGATTTTGCTTGTCTTCTCTATGTGCTTCTTTTGACCAGAGTTCAGGGACAGATGCAGTGCATCCTGCTACAAATTGTTTGTACTCACTCAGCTCTAGTGAATTGAGAAAGTGTGTCTGCTAAGACAAGCCATAATGGAATCATCATGGTGCCACGTTGCGTATAGCTATCACTCCAGTTGCTTTCTGACCATGACTGTCTAGCCTGTCATGACCCCGCAGCGGTCCTGTTCCCTTTGACTGCCCTGTATTACTATTTGTCTGTCTGTAGACCCTGCGGCATAGCAATAGGTTGTCATCAACCAGAGTGACAACTATGGTGATTGTGTTAGACTGGGTTGTCTCTAGAAACATTACCAGTGACACTCATACATAAGATAGCACGTTATATCAAGAAGGAATCCCAGCACCGTGACTTGGAAGTCCAAGGTCCAAAGCCTCCGGAGGTCTCTGCACACTCAGGGCTGATGACACAAAAAGGTGCCGAGGGATACAGGAAGATCACAGGTCAGTGGGTGCAGCATCATGTGGAGCCAAGGTCAGTGGGAACCAAGCAGGGCGTCTACAGCTCTCAGCGTTTGATGACCCACATGGGATCGCCCTTGGAGGCAGACAGAGAGTCCCAGTAAGCAGGAAGGCGAAGGGGCCGAGAGAGGGGGGAAGTTCCCAATGTCTCTCTTATGAAAAGTCCACGCTTCCTAGGACTCATTGTCAAGTTGTGACCTGATGGACAGGTTGGACGCTAACCCCTCCACAAGTGCAAGCTGATGTCTACCTATCATCTGAGGAGGCTGGTGAGAGATTGCCGAGAGCCAGGTACCACGTGGGAGATTCGAAAGGCAACCCTGCCCCCTTGACAGCAACATGTGAATGGTGAAAAGCACTGCTTTTGTTCAAAACAGGGCTTTTATCACCTGCCAGCCTACCCAGTCTGCCCTGTGGGCTCTGGGTAAAGATTCTGCCATTCCATTTCTGCAGAGTTAAAGGATGTGAGGTTTCATGCAGGAATTCTTCACATCTTATAATTCTCAAAATCACATTTGGCAAAAATTTTTGTTATTGAAAATGTATACACTGAAATACACACAGATTTGACTATTTCTTTCTCTTTTTTAATCGTTAAAATAAATAAATAATCAATCATTTTATTGGAGGCTTATACAACTCATCACAACCCATCCTTCCATCCATCAGGTCAGGCACATTTGTACAATTCTTGCCATCATTGTTTTCAAATCATTTTCTTCCACCTTGAGCCCTTGGTATCAGTTCCTCATTTTCTACCTCCCTTTCCCTCCCTCTATCATGAACCCTTGATAATTTATAAATTATTATTATTTTTTCATGTCTTGCACTGTCCATTGTCTCCCTTTACCCCCTTGTCTGTTGTCCATCCTCCCTGAGAGTGGGTTATAGGTAGATAATTGTGATTGGTTCCCCCTTTCTCCCCCAACCTTCCCCTTCCCCTCCTGGTATGGTTACTTTCAACATTGGTTCCAAGGAGTTTGCATTTCCTATATTCTCTGTGTTTCCAGCTCTTATCTGTACCCATGTCCATGCTCTGGGTTAGCCAGATTTGTAAGGTAGAATTACAGTCTTGATAGTGGTGGGGAAGAAGCGTTAACCAGCCGGAGGAAAGCTGTATGTTTCATCGGTGCTATATTGCACCCTGACGGGCCTGTCTTCTCCTCATGACTCTTCTGTAAGGGGATGTCCTGTTGCCTACAGACTGCCTTTGGGCTTCTTCACACTTCTCCCCTCATTCACATTTTGATGTTTTGCTCTGGGTCTTTGATGCCTGATACCTGATCCCATCTACACTTGATGATCTCACAGGCTGGTGTGCTTCTTCTATGTGGATTTTGTTGTTTCTCAGGTAGATAGATGGTTGCTTGTTTATCTTCAAACCTTTAAGACACCAGACACTCTATCTTTTGATAGCTGGGCACCATCAGCTTTCTTCACCACATTTGCTTCCACACCCGCTTTGTCTTCAGTTTTCTTGTAGGGTTGGTGATCGTCTCAGAGTGCAGGATTATTAGAACAAAGTGTTCTTGTGTTGGGGGAGTACTTGAGTAGAAGCCCAATGTGGTTTGACCATTTCTACATGTACAATTGAGCGAAGTTGATTTTTTGCTTCAGGTTGTGCAGCTACTCTCACCTTCCCTTTACATAATGTTCTGTCCTTTGCATACGCTCACCAGCCCCCACCGTTTCTGTCTCCTCCTTCAAATCATCTATGTTGGAAGAAGTGTAGCCAGAATGTCCCTTAGCGGTAAGGATGCCGGGACTTCATCTCACATACGCTGGATACACTGTCAGGAGAGACTGCATCAGTCAGTGGGATCAAGGATGGACAGGGACAATTGTGAGGATGATGCAGGCCAGGTGGTATTTTGTTCTCTTCTACATGGGCTAGCTATGAGTGGGAACCAACTCAATGGTACCTAACAACCCCAACAACCACCACCTTTCTTTTTTTTTTTTTTAGGGCATCACTGCCCTGGTGATGGGAGTAAGAGGCCCATCCTTTGCCTCTGTGGAGCTGGAATTGAACCTCCATCCCAGTGGGCCACAGTCCCGCGCACAACCACTACGCCACCGGGGCTCAGCCCAACCACCACCTTTCAAATGAGGGCTGTCATTTTGAACCAATACATATTTTAAAAGCGCATCATATAGTTGTTCTTTACTCATTAGACTAAGTCCTTGCTTCATTTCAAGAAGATTTCAGGGGCCAATTTGGTGTAAGGTCTAAAGACTGCCTTACTCCATTGTTTCAGGGATTCACCCAGCCTCTTTGGCTGTGGATCCATGAGAATTGGAAATTCTCCATTTTGATCCATTTTGATCAGGAGTTCTTGATTAAATCGTTGATAAAAATGATCCGTAATGGTAACCGGATAGTCATTTTAGTGATTGACTGGGGAGGGGGGGGGTGTTTGTTCATAAAGGGAACTAGACACACCTTTCGAAAGTGATTGAATTTAGAATCCTTTGACAAATTGACTCCCATAATTTGGAACCTCATTTGCAGTCAATTCATTTGGGCCAGGTGAAGAATGTCTAGCCTTTTTTGTAAGATTACTCCCAAACTCACGGGCAGCCATATGTTTCTTGTCAATGGGATTGATGATAGGGAAATCAGGCAAGTCTTCGAATGAAAGGTCATAGCACAGCTATAACAACAGGGAAGAAGATACTGTGGAAAATGAAAAACAAACAAACCAAAAGCACACTTGATAAGGTGGCTCCAATCTTTTTAGCATTGATAATTGTGAAGAAGAGCAGCCATGTTACCCATCGGCAGCTTTACGATTCTTATATTTTTCTATGAAGAGACATGTCAGCAATAAGCAAGTTGGCCTTGGGGCTTTGATGAGGAAGAAGAATAAAAGGAAGGCAGGAAACAAGGAAATAAGCAAAAAAGAGAGAAAAGAAGCAGGAGAGAGAGATGAAATCCCTAGAACCATCGCTGTGATCATAGGAATCTTCATTAAAGAAAAATTTCCAAATTGGAAGCAATTGTTTCTTGACATCTCCCCCATCTAGGTTGATGGCTAATGCAGTCCTAAGGGTGGTATTTCCTTTTACATAACCCTGCCCCAAATAAGTACTAGTTCTTTGATTTGCAACTGCTAGACATATCAGTTCTGGTATCCTCAAGGGACTAGAAGCATGTTCCTTCTCAGGATTTTTTTGCATTTGGGGAACAAAATGAAATCTGAAAGGGCAAGATCAGGACTGCTGGTGGATGCACTAAGGTTTCACAGTGAAATTCTTGAATGGCAACCCTTGTTACCATTGGAAAATAAACAGGTGAATTGACATAATGGAAAAATATTTTGGTGTGCAATTTCCTGACCTTTTTCTCATCAATGAAATATTTTCTTTAAACCCCTTTGATCCCTTCCATATCTTTTGAGAAAAATCTATCAAAATTAGCTGTTCAGACTTCCCCATCTGTCTAAAACCAGCACCAAAAACCATCAGCGTTGACTTCTCTCCCTTACATTTGTCAGGCCCAGCAAGTCCCCCCAGAAATCAATTTTGATTGTACCTTTGTTTTGAAGTCACTCTGACAAGTGTATTATTGAAAGAACTGATCTGTAGCCACTCACTGGTCACTGAGAAAGGTTTAAACACTTTTAGATTGAAATGAAATTGTGCATATGCGAATTGGGACCCTAGTAACAATAATTTGGGGCTCACCCTCACACTTAATTGGTACCTACACATGCAGCTCCGTGTGACTCCTGCATACCATGAAAACTGATTTATTGGTGTTCACAGATCATCAAAGCCAAATTACACTATGATCACTATAAAATAGTCTTAGGTGTTCGGCTGCAAAACAAAAGGTCAGCCATTTAAAAACAGCAGTTACTCTAGGGGAGAGAGATGTAACAGTCTGCTTCCTTAAAGATTTACAGCCTTGGAAACTTTATAGGAAGTTCCACTCTGCCTATGAGTAGGATTCTGCTAGATGACAATGAGATAATGTAGTCTGGGTAAGAAGCAAGGAGATGGATGCATACTCAACTCAATTTTGTTTTAGTTATTAAAACTATCCTGGTTTATATAGCAAAGGTCTTGGTCCTTGTGGGATCGAAACCCTGCCACCCAGAATGACTCATTCTCAGAGACCCAGGTGGGTTTTACTGACAGGTAATTACATGCATGCATCTGTAACAAGTCAGATAGGTGCTTTCACTTAGGGGTGGTCCTTCCTTCTGTTCCTTATGATAATCTGTGATTGGTATAATAATCATAGTTGAAAGTCATTTATTATTCTGGATCTATTAACATTTGATTCCTCATTAAGAATATTGCCAAATCTGCACTTTCCTTCTTTCTGCTGACAGCTAGTTTTCACAGTGCTTCTTGATTTAGTTTTATGGTGAGAGTTCTTAGAAATAAATGTTTTAATTCCACTGTTCACTTGGTGAGAGGGATTTGACCAATTGTTTGAAATGGGGGAACTGTGCATCCCTGAAAGGGATAGGTTTGTAGATAGCTACCAGGTGACTTGCACCACTGAGACCCAAGAACTAGATACTCATCAGAATTTACCCAGGCTTCTGAATCCCAGACGTGTCCAAGGGGATTGTGAAGGGACTGACATAGGACCTGGGTTTCCTGGGACAAACTGGGCTTCCAGCTGGACATCTTTCCTGATCCCTTTCTTCACTCCATTCCCCCCCTGAAAAATCCCACTCTTCATATCTCTGGTCCCATGCTCCTCCTTCTGCCAGAAATCCCCAAGATGTCCCTTCAGTAGGCCAACGTCAGCTCATCTACTTACGTAGTGTCACTCAGGGAAAGTTCTTCCCCAGAGCATGGCTCACCCCCATGCCCAGGAACCCAGTCTCCTTGCTCCTGGCTCCATGCAGCCTCTATGGGATCATTACTTCTCTTGGAAGCTGGATTTCTTCATTTACTATTTCCAAACCATGGACAGAGGAGCTCCTGCTTGTGCTATCCTTCTCATGGCCCAGAGGACCATCCCAAAGAAAAGTGGAGCTTTCCAAAAGGACCTAAGAACAGTACTTGTGCTGATGTCTTTTATTTTTTTAAGGAAAAAAAAAAAAGGTCCAAGCTGTATGGTTGAGTTGATTCCGATTCCTGGTGACCCCGTGTGTAAGTGAGCTCCCCAGGGTTTTCAAAGGCCTGCTTTTCAAAAGGAGGTCACCAGCTCGCTCTTCACACATGCTGCTGGGATCGTCATGAGCCACCAGCTTCAGATTAACCACTGTGTTTGCCCTATGCACCCTTCGGGATCTTCAAATACATACTGTGTTCCTGGCATTGTCCCAGGAAGTTTGAATCCTTCTCATAACTTTCTATATAATACGATTATTATGATGCATGATTAAAGTAGGATATGTGTTTAGATGCTTTATCTCGTGTGTGTGTGTGTGTGTGTGTGTGTGTGTGTGTGTAATATCCTCCTAACAGTGCTAGAGGACAGGATTTTTTAGCTCCATTTTACAGATGAGAAAACGGAGGCACAGAGAGGCTGCATGAATTGACCAAAGGTCACACCTAATGAATCTGAGAGCAGACCTTTGCACCCAGACCAATGACTGTTAAAGTCGTTCCCTTACCCATTGCATGGCCCTTCTTCTCAATAGTTACAGAAGGAAACAATCATTTGCTGATGATTACTGAGAGCAGAGAAACACTGTCACGAAATGGCACAGGGTATCCTGGGATGGCTAATTGTGGGAAGACGTTGTTGTGTCTAATCCTGCAGAAAGGGCAGACCTGGGCAAGTAGTCTTGATGACTGGAATGACCCAAACCAAAGCACGGGGCTAGGTATAAGGTGGAAGAGAATTCTGTTGATTTGGCAGGTATATTTGGCTCTCACACTTCTCCAGGTAAGAAAACATAGCCCAATTTTTCAATTTATACTTAAGTAGACTCGTTTGGCTGCTTTGGACACCGACTTATGAAGTAGACTATAGATTGTTAGAATCTAGTATACATTTAATAGGGTAGCTATGAGTTAAAATCACAGGATGTCAGTGAATTTGGGGTTGGGTTTGAAATAGATATCCTATTTCAATTTTTTGAAAATAATATCAGCAGTTATCTTGTGATGATCACCGATCCAAAAGTACCTCCTCCTATTAATAATAATAATTAATAATTAAAATTTACTGTCCAGCTCATGGCAAAGCATGAGTATGTAACAGCACAAGTAGACACAGTTTGTATCCCTATTTGACTTACTGGAACCTAAACACCTAGGACAGTCTAGACAGAGCAACTGCTGCTATCATATCCCTACTTCTTTACTCCCCAAATCACAGCCCTGAGGTTAAAATAAGAACAAACCTCAGTTAAACCAGATATTTTGCACTGTAGATAAGCAACGTGGTGTGTGTGTGTGTGTGTGTGTGTGTGTGTGTGTGTGTGTGTAGGGAGAGAGAGAGAGAAAGAGAGAGATTGAACAGATTGAATGTGGAGGCGTTGCAGCAAAGGAAAACTACTGCATAAAAATGAAGTTTACAATAGGAATACCTTCAGAACCTCAAGAACGGTGTCTTGAGTCTGTGAAAATTAGGTTTTATTCCTTTAGCTAGTTCTCATGTGGAATCCTTTATTCTCTCTGAGTCTACTTCCAAAGCAGCCTAACCCCATTTCACAAAGTGTCCATCAGCCTAATTTCTTTTATGAATAGGGATGCTTCTTCTGAGCCGAGGCAGATAATGTCCTTTTCCCCTTTATCAGTTTTTGTGATGCCAAAAGTAAATGATTTTTCCTTCATTGCCACCCCCCACCTCAATCTAAAAGATGAAAGCGAGAATCTTCTTCTTTCAGGATTTGGCATCTTGATATTTTTTGATCGTACAGAAGCAACATGAATATGTTTTGAGGAGAGGCCAGTCTCTGGAAAAGGACGGTGCTCAGGAAAGGAGAGGGACAAGAGGAAAAGAGGAAGACTTTTTGGCAAGATGGATGGACACAGCGGCTGCCAACAACGGGGTCAAACACAGTGATTGTGAGACAGGCACAGGGCCCGGGGGTCTTTCCCTCAGTTGTGCATCAATGTGTCGGAACTGGCTGGAGGCACCTGCGGCAACATGGAAGCAACCCCCTTGATTAGCTGTGAGCCAAGCCATTGGTCTGGCTTAATTTCATGCTCAGTAAATTAGTTGTATTTTACTAATGTGACTAAAAACTACATTTTACGTCAATATAAACATTCATTAAAGTACAAATACCAAGCCGTGCAAGCCATTGAAAAAGACAGCGTCTTATTCATAGATGGATTCTGATAAGAATAGCATGAAAAGTGTTTCTGGAGGGAAATGTTAGAGTGATTAATGTGCAGTTGTTTGCATTTTTAATATTTCACTCCTATATCAAATTAGTATATGTGCACCCTGTCAGAGTTGATTCTGTTCTTGTCAAAACACTTATTACTGCTGACAGGTATAACATATCCACATTAATCCTTAATTTCTTGATTCAATTTTCTAATTGCTTTCTTGGCATGCAAGGGTAGCCATTTAGGCTTCTTTGATGTAGTCATCATATGATATATTAATGTTCTTTAAAAATTAGGTTTTCCACTTAAAGTGCCCAAGCCGGGGGTGGGGGGTGGGGGGGTGGAGCAAACTTTCTTAAGGGTAGGAAATTTCAGACTCCATGGATGAAGTGCTAGACATTGGCATTTTGGAGGCCATCCATATTTTGTAGTCACTGCATGTCAAAAAAGAAAAAGAATCCTAAGAAGGAGACTACCTTAAGCCATGCATTGTCCAGTCAGGTAGACTGCAAAAGTGCCTTGCCCAGACCTACACAACCAGCTAGATAGATTTCTGGGTCATCTATAACCCTGACCAGGTATGTGCTCATAATGATTGTAACCACCATCCTGAGTTGATTTCTATTGGTAATAGCCAAATGGAGAAAATGAGAATATCCTTGACTTCTTAAACTATGTGTCTTAGCACAAGTTTGAGCCGTGATTAAGAACCTAGATTCAAGAATCAAACAGACTGGGGTTCCTAACCTGCATCTGCCCCCTCACTGCCTGAGTTGTCCTGAAGAATGTTATCTGGCCCCTCTGAACATCCATTTGATAAGACTGTGGGTAAACCTGAGAAGGATCCACAAAGATACTTGTCTTGGAGGATCATAAAGCCAATAGGAGGCATGCTAGTCATCATTACCTCAAACATCAGCACTATTGATAAACATCAACAAAGCATTTCCAAGTGAGTACAGGAGCTATAAAGACAACTAAGAAAACATATCCGCCTTCACATAGCATGTCACAGAGTGGATATGGGACATTCCTCCAAGACTGTCATGAAAGGTAGAAAATGAAAGACCCTACGAGAGAGAGTACAACTAAAAAGGAAGAGATTGAATCCTTCAGAGAAGGCTTCATAGAGGGTGCGACACTTACCATAATTGACTTTGGGGATGCATCAGATTGGAAGGTTAGAACCCCATAAGAAGGAGCTCCTTGACAGTAAGAAGAGCGTGGTTAGGATTTGGAAGCCTTGAGCATTATTATAATTGCTGGACAGTGAGACATTACACCGGCTGAAACGTGGGGCTTCAAAAGAGTTACAGGATATGGGTTTTAATGGTCAGGCTGATGAAAGCGTTTGACAAACTTGTACACCATTACATAGCAATTACAAAGAGACATCCCTTGGGTCGACTTTGGCCCACACTTATGTTCTTCTGGTCCCCAAAGTATTTGGAGGAATATTTTTAATGTAGACCCTTTGGAGACTACATGTACTTCCTGGTTTACTATTATGTCCACCACTCTATCATCTTATTCCATTAGATACCCCCATCTTCTTACCTGTTAGAAGACTGAGGTAGATATCCTACCTCAGATGATAGATGGAATGGATGCTAATCGTGGTTTTCTCACCTGTGAGGGCTGAAATCTTAGGTATGAGATGTAACTTTGATCTTCAGTTTCTCTGTCTTTAAAATGCGGGTACTCCCTCACGTGGGGAGTTGCTTCGATTCAACTCATGTTAAGTGTTTAGCATCGTGCCTGGCACATAATCAGCACTTGATACATCGATGAGAGCTACGATTACTGCGGTGTCAGTTACCCTCATGGATCTTGAAGGAATTTGAGTTATCAGGCCTCATTTTAGAACCACATGAAATTTTTAAGAAAGAAAGGAACATATATATATGTGCGTGTGTGTATATATATATATATATATATATATATATATAAACCTTTTGCTTGCTAAGGTATTGGACTAAACCCCATGTAACAGCATCAAGTAGCTAATGCTGATCTGATCATTCTGGTAAGTCTTCAGCTGCTGGGCTCAAGACTGCTTGTGAGGGGCCAGAGTTGTCCGAGGGTCCAATGACTGGTCTCACTTTCTGATGGTGTAGCTGTGAGTTTTTAAAGTGCTGTCACCTGGAAAACACATGATTCCAACAGCTTCTCTGTTGAGTTAGTGTAAAATGGAAGGTCTTGCCCACAGCGTCACAGAGAATGTCTCCCCCCGCCTCCCACCAAAAAATAAGAAAAGGGAAAACCTGCAAACCAAATGGTTTGAAATCATTAGAGGGAGCAAAACAAGACTTTTATAAAAGTGCTGTGCACCTAATAACCAAGGACAGCTTATTAGATCATGCCAGCGATGCTTTCTGGCACAATGCAAGCACCGCTCGTGGCAGTCCAACAGACGGAACAATGCCTAGAAGTAAACCACAGCCACCAGTGTGCCATGGGCACACAAACCCAGCCTCATCTCTTTCCAAGGCAGCCATGGAGAAATGCATGCAAAATTGTACAGTTCACTGAGCATGGGAGTCATTGGGAACCGATTTGATTTGTGGCTGCCTATTTAGCAGTAAGCAATGGTCAGGTATCAGGATTTTTTCTGTTTGGGGGTTCGCCTTAGGGGTCAGTTGTAAAGTTCAAGTGCTACCGAGTGAGTTTTCTCTTTCTCTTTTGGATTCAAAAGCCTATATTGAAAGTGAGATGGGCCGCCGACTACTCTTCGGAATCATTTTGGGAAAGTTTGTGAGCGCCTGGTAGTTGGGTCCAAGAGGTCCGTCAGTCACTGTTATTAGAAATACAGGATGGATCCATTTCTATTTTATGCTAGTATTCTTAAATGAAAATTCTTAGAGTTAAAAACAAAGTTGTGAGCCAACTTGATTGTAAAACAAAATTATTATGATCTTCCTTCATGTAGCAGCTATATGCAGTGGACCGGTACAAGGAAATTTCAGAATGGTTTCTGTCTAATAGCAGGAGGAAAAAGAGGGAGTGCACTATTTTAAGGAAGTCTTCAATAAAGTAACTTTCTTAAAGTAAGCAATTTTATACACTGGTGTAGTTCAGTCATTTCAAGAAGAGTGGTGCACTCATCACCACAACCAATTTGAGGAGTTTTTCTTCTTTCTTGTGCTCCTGGTTATTAGCGACACTCCGTTTCCCCACTACCTCCCCTGCCTGATACCCAAGGAACCCTTAATCCAGTTACTCTCTCTATGGATTCATCCATCCTGGATTTCATATACCCCAAATGAAATGAAAAAAAAATCATAAAAATACTACCAACAATAACAAAATAAAAGGAAGAAAACCCCCCGTTGAACAGAAAATATTAAGAAGGAGGACAAATTTAAAATGGTTTGGGGGGGGCAAAATTCCTCTTTCATGGTCAAGATATTCTACTAGGTTATTCTTATCTCTGATTGAATCTGTGGATCTCCAAAGATTAAAGAAGTGGACACAAAAAAAATCATTTTACCTGGGACTCATTCAGCTCTTATCACTATGCATACATGAATCCATTGTGTTAAGCACATTTGTACATTTGTTGCCATTGTCATCTTCAAAACATTTGCTTTCCACTTGAACCCTTGGTATCAGCTCCTCATTTTTTCCCTTCCTTCCACCCCTACCCTCCCTCCCTTATGAACTCTTGATAATTTATAAATTATTATTATTTTTCATGTCTTACACTGACCAATGTCTCCCTTCACCAACTTTTCTGTTGTCTGTTCCCCTGTTAGGGCATTATATATAGATCGTTGTGATTGATTCTCTCTTCCTCCCCTACCTTCCCCTTCCTCTCCTGGTATGGCTACTCTCATTATTGGTCCTGAGGGGTTTATCTGACATGGATTCCCTGTATTTCCAGCTCTTATCTGTACCACTGTACATCCTCTGGTCTAGACAGATTTGTAAGGTAGAATTGAGATCATGATAGTGGAGGGGAGGAAGCATTAAAGAACTAGAGGAAAGTTACCTGTTTCATTGGTGCTATGAAACAGCTCATCTCTTCCTTGTGACCCTTATGTAAGGGGATTGGACCCTTTTCTACCATGTAATTAATACTTTGTTTTTACTAATTTGTCTCTCAATTGCTGCTTTTGACACCAACATTTGATGTTTCAAAACACTTTCTTCTGGTGTTAACAAAAAGGCAAACAATACCACCTGGCAATACCATCACCTAATGTGATGCCAAATGATTTCTTCTTTGTTCCAACCCCTAAACCAAGAACCTCTATTTCTCAAGGTTTTTGTTTGTTTTTTGGTTTTCCTTTTTCAGTTTGAGTTTTATGTGTGTGTGTGTGTTTGCTTGTTTTCATTTTTCCAGTGCACATAACCTTTAGATCTAATGTAATATAAGTTTGTTTTTTAATGTGATTTTCTATATGCAAAATAATCATTGATCTGGTATTTTGTTATTAATATGTTTGTGTTTCACTATTTATGCAAACTGGTAAAATTTTGTATCTCAGACTACACTCCCAACTTTGTGCAGTTCCCCTAGCCCTTTTGAGTAAAGCCCAGAGAGCAAATATTACAGGAACCCTGGTCTTGACAGCACAAACTCTCTCCCCCAAGAGGGATCTGGATCTTTCTCAGAGAGGGCCACCATTTAAACCTTGAATTGGTTTTATTTTCCCTTTGTCTGTTGTAATCAATTGACCTTTACATATACTTTGCATTTATTAAATGAAAAGAGATTTCTGTAGCTTAGAAACATGGTTCAAAATATGCCTAGTATTTTCACAGAACGGCAAGTCTTTTCTCTAAATATTTACATCGTTGGAGAATGTCTATGTACTTATGGTGATTTTGACTTAGCATTTAAATAAAAACCACATAAGTCTGTTAAATTAAATGTAGGCTTTAATATGTAAAGCCCCACATGGTGTAACTTGATCTGAGTGTCACAATCTGGGTCTGGGCTTATTCTCAGAGCATTCTTATGCCCTTCACTGCTGTTGTTGGGAGCACTTTCTTCACCTTTGTATTGAGAGCTCCCCAAATGTGTCTATATGAGGATCATTTAAAAACTGGAGATTTATGCCACCATAAAGGAGGAATCCTTTATAACCGCATAAAACCATTGTCACCAGAAATTTCAGCCTTAAGTTTTACATGAAAGGGGACATATTTTATCTTTAATGCCTCGTTAAACTTTCTAGAAACTGTAATATTCCCAAACCATTCCAGGTGAATGACTACCTATGGCTGTCTGGCTTCTGAAAAGTTTCAATAGTATCCGTGCCAAAGGCAAAAAAAAAAAAAAAAAAAAAGTCATTTGTTCTGGTCATGAAGGTGGCAGTGTGACTGCAGAGTGCGACTCTAAGAATTTGACCACCCGTCACCCCTCCTTTGAATGCCAAAATCACCCACCTGGACTGAAATACATGCCTCACTCTGAAGGTGATATCATCCTTAAGCCCACATGTCCGGCATATGTTTATGCACATGTCCACACACTTGTGTGCTTTTAAGAACCTTTGTCTCTCTTTGTGTGCCTGGGTTTCCACACGACGTGGAAACTGCCCCTGACTGCCTAATAGTAAACCCTCCACCTTTCCTGTTCTCAGGTCTGTGAATCTGAGTAAATGATCGCCCCTTCCTTCAGTGGTATCCTCTTATCAGGTGGTTCTAAGATCTAAATAAGTTATCTAAAGTACATTCTACAGTGTCTGACACCTAGCAGGTACTTATTTAATTTTTGCTTTGACTATTGTTTTTCTGACCCTATATGCACTGACTCCCTTCTATCTCTAAGGGGCTACTGCATTGGAGGGCTACTCTCCAAAGTGTATTTCACTCTTTATGGTGAACTGCCTCATGTTGAGGCTCCACAATCTTGTATTCCAAACTGCCATGTGTCTGTGTATCAAATGTCAGTCTACTTTTTCTCTCCATTGTGCCACGGACCGGGGTCAAAGTAGCACCTAAGGCAGTGGTGCTCAACCTTCCTCATGCCGAGACCCTTTTATACAGTTCCTCATGTTGTGGTGACCCCCCACCATAACATTATTTTCATTGCTACTTCATAACAGTCATTTTGTCACTATTCTGAATCATCATGTAACTATCTGAGAGGCAGGATGTATTTTTATGGTTACAAATTGAACATAATTCAAGCCTAGTGATTGCTCACAAAAACAATATGTAATTCTGTATTGGGAAATATTTATTTCTAATTGCAGTACAAATAAATGAAATGCTGTCTTGAAGCATGGTGTAGCATGGGCCATAGTCTTCACACTGGGTCCTCATAGGTGGGTGTATCTGCATGTGGGTGGACCTGCCTGGAGACAGATAAAGGAGCCTAACACCATCAGAAATATGTGTTTCCTGGTGGTCTTAGGTTACCCCTGTGAAAGGTTCGTTTGACCCCTGTAGGGGTCATGGGCCACAGGTTGAGAACTGCTGGCCTAAGACGTGTCTCCCATCTCTAGGCATGTGTACACAGTCCAGCTGGCTCAAGCACAGATAGGGGGAAATGGAAAATGTTGGAGACAGGTCAGTTGTGCTAACTTACAATGGGTTTTCTGTTTCAGGGGGCCCCCAAGCCGATCGCCATCGAGCCCTGCGCTGGGAACAGAGCTGCAGTCCTGACGGTATTTCTTTGTCTTCCTCGGGGATCCTCAGGTGCCCCTCCCCCTGGGCAGTCAGGTAAGCCCAATGAGGGTCCATAAAGACCTTTACACACTTCTAATTCAGAGCATGGTAAAACTTTATTTGACTACAAACCTTTATTTAAATAAAGTTGCTTTGACATAGAGCCAAAAGCGTTCTTGCTTGTCTCATAAACACATAGTGAATGTCTTAGCATTGATGTATGTGTGTTTGGAGCAGGCAAATCTACCCAGGTATGTCTATGCACCTATATACATCTCCAATTCCTTGTGATTCCAGTGAGAAGTCTCACCAGCCAGGCACACCCACTCTTGCCTTCCGATCAGCTTCTACCCTTTCAGTGTGTGGACATTTGGGAGTCAAATGCTAAATGTCGTAAGTTGGGTTTGCCAAGGTGGAACCAAGTTAAGGGCACTACTTGCATGTTGTCAATGGCTGGTGCCATCAGTACATGATAGTTGGCTGTCGAAATATATTCCAGGTGTGCTCTCTATCCCAGACCAGAAGGTGGAGTGTCCAGAACTTCAGGGAAACCCACTCCTTCAGTGGAGCACAGCCAGATGGCTCTGGCCCTGCTTTTCCTGAGCCTGGAAACATATTTTGAAGGGGGGTTGGGGGGGAGTGTGATTGTAAGAGTCCTCTGAGAACTTTTCTGATGGCTGTCAGAATACCCTCATTGTAAATACAGTATGCACCATGCTGAATCTGACTTGTCCTTAAATCTCTGTTTGCCTATCTATCCCTTCTACTTTTGTGTTCTCATTTTTCTAGTTCCAAATTATCTCTCTGTCTAACTCTTAATGGAAAGGATGCTTATGAGAGCAAAGACGATGTCAAAGCTCTTGGTCTTGTGAGTTCTCCTTTGATGGACAATAAAGTGCTAGAGATGGGCACTACGAAAGAAAAGCTGTTTACTCCCACCAAGAGCTACCATCTTGAAAACCCACAGAAGCAGTTCTACCTGGCCCAATTGGGTTGCTCTGACTCAACTGTAGTGAGACTGGTTTGAGTTTGGGGAAGGATGGGGCATTTTACCAATAACCGGGGCTGATGGTGTTTTCACTCTCCTGGTTTGTGTTCATCAGGCACCGAAACAGAAGATCCTCTACTTCATACCTGGTAAACTTAAGATGTTCACAGAAGAGATTTTTCTCTCATTTAGGGGTGAAATTAGCCCATCACTTTCAGACTCTCCAGAGATAGAAACTGATGATATCCTGTTGTAGGAATTTTTACCCTGAGTTCCTCTGTTGGTGTTTATTCAAAGGCAGAAACATTCCCTGCACCCTCTCGTGCACTGAGTGCATCAAGTGAGTGCTTCACTCTTCTTCTTGCGCCACCAGGGCAAATGGGATGGAGCATAGAATCTCTTTGCCCTGGTCAGATAAGATGGATAATTACAGGTACAGGGTCCAGCTAATGGAAGTATTGTTTTCAAGGCTGGGATGATTTCCAAAACAAACACTTCACTAATGAAAACAAGTCTGGATGATCTACACCAAGCCTCTCTCAGATCCTTAACAAGATGACTTACTGATGGGTAGAGTGAAGGCAACTGCCAATACTGTGTCCCTTTAACCTTTGAAATCCTTTTGGACTGACTTCAGAGAGCCCCAGAGCTGTGTGGACCATTACCTCAGCTGTGTTTTATTGTGCATGCATTATGATTGCTAATGATAATGCTGCCTTGGACGGGCCTAGTGTTTTACTCTTGACATGTCTACCTATTTATCATGTCTAATCCTAATGGCAGACCCGCTTTAAAAAAATAATAATATTATATTGACTTTTCAGTGAAAGTTCACGTAGCCATTTAGGGTGCTATGTGACAATGCTTCCATGTCATTGGTTAGATTTCTCACCGTGTGTCAGAAGTTTCTTTAATTACTTTCTGTTTGTTTTCTTTCCAGTTTCCCTGCTCTCATTTCTTGTCCCCTTAACTCCCCTCTGTTCTTGGAGTAACACTTGACCTTTTGCTTTCACACTGTTGAGTCTTAAGTCAAGGACTCGCCTTTATTTTGTGTGTCATCCTGCTGTTTCCCCTGAAGTTTCAAGGAAGAGTGTCTCTGAGTGGTCATCTCTGGGCCCCTTGTTCTCCAAGTTGTCTGGCTTCCTTAAAAGAATTGCTTAAAAGAATCTTAATTCTGGGTCACATTTTTCTCCCATACTACCCAGGACCCACTATTGTGACCCCAGTCATAACATTCTCTGGTGATAGCCAGACATCGTCTAGTTCTTCTGATCTCATGGTAGATGAGATTGTGGCCCATGTAGCCTTGTTTCTTCTCTGAGCTTTTGGTTACCTCCTTACTCTTTTGCTCCTGTATGATAGAGACCCACAGTTGGGGCTTAGATGGCTGCTCCTTGCAAGCTCTTACTAACCCACAGAATACTCACTTCACTAAGAGGCAGATCATGGTTTCTGGGAACTCTGTTATCCTATTGATGGAGTAGTCTCATGATGCTAAGGTCATTAGCTCTCAAACCTAAAATAAAAACCATGAAAGGTGTTTGATTGTGTCTGAAAAGGACCCATATTTGCATCTTCAGTGAATATATTTGCCTATTTGTATTTACTTGTTTGTATTTACACAAACCTCAAAATACTTCTCAGTAGCCCTAAAGTGTGACTGAGGTGGTTAGGCTACAAAGTCATCTGTTCAAACCCAGCAACCACTCAGTGGGAAAAAGATGAGGTTGTCTACTCCCATAGAGATGTACAGTTCTGGAAACCTTATGTAGGGTTGCCATGAATGGGCATCAACATGATGGCAGTGAGTTTATCTAGTTTGGGGGTACAGATACCTCTATCAACTCACCTATCTACACACCTGTAGCAACCCACATACTGACTTGTCTATTCCTATTTATAGAAAGCACCAAATTTCTACATTCAAGGGATAATTGCAGTTTGGGGCCAAGAGCAGCATATTGTAGAACCAAAAAAGCAAAATAATATTATCATTAACATTCCAGGTATTTTTTTTTCTGATCATCTGTAGTAGAGAGCTTATGTTCCTGTGATGAATATCCTGTATCTTCAAAAAACAAACATCTGGCTGAAAATTATATCAACAAAACATTGAGATGACTTACCATCCTTTTTCACAGAGTCTGTAGACTGAACTATAATGAACGCCTGTATGCATAATTTGGGGTGAACTTTGCCAAATGTTTTTTTAAACTAATAAATTACTTTTATAGGCAAAAATATAGGATCAGGGAGATGTTTTGATTCTGCTCCTTCAATATACAGTATCAACTGCTGCCTATAGTTTATTTTGGAGTACATAAAAATCAAATAGAGCATTGCTGAATGGTTAGTGACTGGAGCATACGATGTATAGATAGACAACTGTGTTATAAAATTAGAAAATAAGTTAAGTAAAGAGTGTTCATGGTAGAACCTAGATAGTGAGGTGAGTGAGGTCTTGTAAAATTCTTTCACCTTTGCTGTGAGTGTGAAAATTTTTTTTTTAAGAAAAGATTGGGAGATAATGAAAACCTCCCAACTTCACAACAAAGGGAAAAAAAGGCAGCATAGGAGGAAATTTTCTAATGTTATCAGTTAAGCAAATACCTATCCTGATATATACACCATATGACTATTGGGGTCTGCTTTCTCAAGATATTTTAAATTATATGTGCACAGGATGCACATTGTATCATCCAGACTTTGAAAGGAGATATCTTCTAATGGTTGTGTAAAAACTGTATTTGCTCGTTGAAGGGAAAGGTTGAGATCAGTTGTCTCCTGGCTAGAACTTGATTGACATCCTCATAGGAAATGTGGAGTCTGTACTTACCTACACATGACAGCAAAGAAGTACATGGAGACATCTGACCAATGGAGATGATGATGGTGATGATAAGAGACCTGGGAAATGCAATCTTGAGCAACTACTTCCATCCATAAGGCTGAGTTCTTTCCATTCTTAGTGAATGATTGGATGAAAATATATTTGTGTCTCTAGATTGTTCTTCTAGAGGCCTTGTGTTCTGAAGAACCACTACCAGCTGGGCTGGGGATGATGATGAGGAAGAGAAGGAGAACTTTATGGCCAGACTCCTGAGTCCATCTCCACAGGGGGGCCAGGGCATGCCAGGAGGCATTCTTGGGTCTTCAGCTGTTTGTTAGCACCTCTGCTCAGCACTTCAGTTAGCACTCATTATTTCAACATTTCGCTTGCCTGTTAGGGACAGCTCAGATAAATGATACCAGATTTTAGCTACGTTGGTATAGTAAATAGAAACCTCTTTGTTGTTAACGTTTAGTCTCAAATCTTTCATCAGGCACTTTTTGAAATCAAGGGTTCACATGTTGGGCAATGTTCTCGATGATCGACTCCTCACTGCCACATATAAAAGTGTGTACGTGAAGGGGGCATATGAGAGAACAGGGAAGCACCAGGAACAAGGGAGCTTCCCACAGAAACTCAAACTCAGCACTAACCCATGACTCAGAAACATGCAGAAGCTAGTAGGGCAAGCTCTGCAGCAACCACTTGTGATTGTTCTTGTCAAATTTAAAAGATGGCATTGCCTTTGGGCTTTGTTTTGTGTCCTTCCCATCAATAAGTATCTCAGGCATGCTTAGCAAAGAAAGATTGGACAGCTGCCCCTTTGAGTGTCTCCCTGAAATGTGCAAAGTCCCTGCCAGGACCCTTGTGATGTACAGATCAAAAGGCAAGCTGGGCAGATCCGTCCTTTAGGTCCACAGCCATGCATCTCCTGTGTTTGTTTACTTGTTTGTTTAGTACGATGCATTTAGGCTTTCTTGAGCTGTGCTTCCTCTAGATGATCAGAAAAGTGAGAGCAAAAAATATTGAATATGATTTTTGGCATTCCTTGAGTAAGTTCCCAGCCCCCTCACTCCATCAGATGTGCTGTTTCTTTCCTGTATTTTCTAGTCATAACTCCTGGCAGCCATGCTGCAAAGTGATATGTGGAGTTTGTGCTATTGACATATGTTCGCCATATCTGATCTCCGGGCCGTGGAAAGACTGTCATCCCATGGCCACGGGGCACATGGAGTACAGAGGCTGTATGCCGAGCATGTCTCCGATTGCCCCAGACAGCAGGGTCCCAGAGCGTTTTAGTCTCACATTAAGATAAAATGTGGGCCAAGTAAACAGAGCTCTTCAGAAGCCTAAATTGAAGATGATAATGATCGCTGTCACTTTGTGATGGAGGATTATGGATTTCATGGTTTATGGATTCTTCCTCACCAGATGAAAAATCCCATTGACTCAAGGGTCCAGCACCAAAAAAGAAAGCCACCGCCTTCCAGGGAGATGTGCATTTTCTCAGGACTTTGTCTCAGGAGTGGACTACTATGTAGCCATGACAGGGCCATCGACTTATTCTGACCATCCTACAAATAGGATACAGTGTTGAAAGCAGACGGTTGGCCCACCCAGTGCTCAGTACGGGTCCTGTTTGTTAGGATGATAGAAAGAGAATGTTGGCTTCCTTCAGTGAAAAGGGAGGGAGACAGAGAACTAGGGATTTTGAGCGTTCTACCAAGTTCTCACTTTATTTTCTTCTATGGGGTTAGCCTCTTCATGGCTCTGTATCTATTATCCCAATTTCACGAATAAAACAAGTGAAACTGGAGAAGTTAAATAACCTTCTCAGAGTCAACACAGCTAGTGAAAGAGGAAGGCAGAGTTGCAACCCAGATCCCTGTGGGTCCCCAGCTTCCATGTCTCTCCCATGACCGTGCTTCTCTGCACAAAAATCCCAATGCCATCCGGTTTATCTCCATGTCTAACTACCTTATAGACACAGCAGAGCTGCTCCATGGAGTTTCCAAGACCTCAGATCTTTAGGGGAGCTGAGAGCTCATTTTTCTTCCACAAAGCTGTTGATGTGCCTGACCCACTCACCTTGCTGGTAGCAGCTCAACCCACCCTGCTACCAAAGAGACGAGCTATGCCTCGCCCTCACAGTCATCGCATCAGTTCTGGCTCACAGCGATAAGACGAGGTGGAACTGCCCCGGTCTGTGTCCCAGCCTGTAATTGTTTTTTTTTTTTTGGGGGGGGGGGGCATCACTGCCCAGCCTGTAATTGTTTATGGGTGTCAAAGACCTCATCTTTCTTTCATGGAGCAGCTGGGGGTTTCAAACTGACGACCTTGCAGAGGCTAACTCAACACATAACCACTGTCTTACTAGAGAGCCCTTTTTCTCAAAGCTTTATCCAGCCTCAGAGCAATGACCTAGAAAGGGTTTCTAGGAAGCACTGAGATTAGGGTAGATCTCTCTTTCCTGGCAATTTAATCCCAGAAATTTGCTCAAATGCACATCACAATGCATCTGCTCATGGAGGTGCTACTGTCAAGAGGCGGGTGCAGTCAGAGGAAAGGGCTTTCTGTTTGTCTGTGGCGCCAGACACTGGACATCCCAAGTCCTGAGATCTGCACTCAGCCCTGGTGCTGGCAGGCTGTGTGACCAGGTGGTAGTGTTTGTCTCTAAAGCCTTCTTTTCTCACAAATAAAGGATGGAATAAGATTAGATCCCCAAGATACATTTCACTCTAACTCCATTCTCCATTCTACTATACATTAGGTTAAATCATACCTGCTTAGGGTTGGGGAGATGCAAATGACTTTCTTCTAAGTGGTAGTTTTATTTATCTTTCCTGCTTCCCTGGACCAGTTAAAGAACCTGTGTTTTCTAGAATACTGCTCATTAATGATGAAAAGTAATTAGTACCAAATGTTCTTGACAAAATGGATGGATGTAAGAATTGTGATAAGAGTTGTACAAGCCCCCATAAAATGACTTAAAAGAAATAAAGACAAATTGCATTAGCAGATGACATAATTTATCTAAATGAAAATCAATCTATCTAAATTATCTAACTGTTAAGATAATTTTTCAAAAATTAGTACCTTTCTTGAGATTTTAAAAAATCCTCAAAATTTTTATCATTGACAGTTTAAATAATGTCCTGCTCAGCATGTGTAAGGGATGTGACGGTTCACACTGCCTGCACTCTACCAGTGCGCAAAAGGAATCTCCCACCACTGGTGACTGGGGGAGGCCGTACCTATTCTCAAAGGGGGCTGGGGAGTCTCTCTGGGAAGGCTCTCAAAGCAGCCTTGACCACTGGGTAGCTTGTTTGTTTTAGTCAATTTCCATCTTCAAGAAGCTCCTAGGACACCCTGCCCCATTCAGATTCTGTATTGTCTTGCCATAACTGCAGCTCTAGTGTCACACTTCTAGAAACATACCTGCCAAGAGCACTGGGGGTGCCGTTTTTATGCCTTGGGCTGCCCACCTGAAAGTCCGCAACAGCTCCATGGGAAGAAGACCAGACTCTACTCCCATAAAGATTTACCATCCTGGAAACCCTTGGAGGCCATTCTTCCCTATCCCAGAAGGTGGACATGTCAGAATGGACTTGATGGCAGTGAGGGAGAAGCATACCAAACACTTCCTTTGCTAGCGGTGGCTGGAAAGAAGAAATAGAGCTGGTGAGTTGTATAAAAGCACCATTATAAAAGTCGGGCATGTTCTTCGCCTTTAATCTCAGAGCCAGCTAATGTAGATAGCTAGCAAATGTGTTTTCATAAAGAAATTAATAAAAATAGGACATTAGATAGAGAGCCCAGGAAGCAACAAAGATAAGGTCCCATCAACTTTTACAAACACATCTCTGAGATGATTGTCATAAATATGACTCCATGTCAAAAATACCTGAAGAGACCTCACCATCCACAGTGTGGAGTCATTGCATTTTCTTCATGAGGAAATATTATTGTGAATCCCCATTTCCTGCCTTTGTTCATCCAAGACATAGTCATGTTTCTGGCTATGAGCCTGGAACTGCTGTTGTTGTTGTTGCTGTTGTTGATCTTAGTGGTCACTAAGTGACACTTAGTGGTCACTAAGGTCAAACCAGTTCCTAATCATAGTGACCCAGTGAACCAAACCCTGCCCAGCCCTGTACCATCCTGACAGGTGCTATTAGGTTTGCACCCTTTGCTGCAGCCACTGGCTCAGTCCATCTCCTTGAGTGCCGTCCCATCTTGTCACTGGCCCTCTGCTTTACCATGGTGCCCTTTCCCAGGGACTGGTCCCTCTGGAAAAGGTGCTCACAGTCTGTGAGATCCCCTTTCACCATCTTCATTTCTAAGAAACATTCTGGCCCTGATTCTTCCCAGGATCAGCCACCCTGCACTGAACAAAACAGAAATCATTCCTGCTTTCACAGGGCTGACCGCTCCATGGAAGAGAACAGGACCCAAGTCAGCATGCATATGAACTCCTAATTCAAAGCATAGGAAATGCGGTGAAGAAAAAGTACATATTCCTAGGAGAGGGACCAAGTAAAACTGGTAGACATCTGCTACTGAATTGCTACTTTTTTCTCTACACGTAACACAAAGCGATAGGCATAGCAAGATCCCCTTTTCTCTGTTCTCACTTGTGCAAAGATGAAATGATGTCTTTGTAGACTTTGACTGTCAAATGTCCTTTCCCTCACCTCCTGGACCATGGGGAACTTTCTTCTTCCTCTGGTATGTTGTGCCTTGATTTATCTCAGGTGCCTTATTCAGCATGTGCCTCCAGATCATGGACAAAGCCTCCTCTGTTTGTCTGCTTTGCTTGTCAGTAAGATCAACGAGGCAGGTCTTGAGATTTGACTCTTTATTAGAACCTGACTCTCCTCACTCTCCCTGGAGGATCATAATGTCTCCACTCACGGGGTGGAACTCCCCTGCTGAAAACTCTCAACCCTGTCCATCTCCATTCCACACCTCCACCTGCTGCAGCACCTCCCTCTAGCACCTCTCCCTGGATTTCCTTCTCTGCATAGAGAGGGAGATGACCTGGTGGCACAACAATTAAGCAATCCGCTGCTAATCCAAAGGTCAGCCAGTGAAACTCTGTAGCCATTTCCCAAGAGAAAGAGCTGACAGTCTCTCTCCCCACAGAGTAAAGTCTTTGAAGCCCCCTGTGTCAGCTTTAACCCATCCTGCAGGGTTGCCATCAGCTAATTCACGTGATCAGACCCAATAGCAGAGAGAAAATGACGTTTCCTTTCCCTCTCGCCTTCCTCCACTTCATTCTTCTCAGACCAGCTCTTCCTCTAGAGTTCTTGTTGGAAGCTCTCTAGTTGCTCTCTGAGTCCCTTTCCATTCAGGAACTCACCCCAGAGTGGCAAGCAGACACTTTCCCTCCCCTTGATGCTCCTTCCTTCTGCTGTTGTGACTGTCTGTCAAGCATCAGTAGATGCGTCACTGGACTGCTTGTTGCCCAAGGAAAGCACCCCTTAAGCCACAACTACTACTTTCTTGGGAACCTTCTCCAAGTTCTCCTTGCTTAATGAAATCAGTCCAGCCATTCTGAGATGCCAGGCCCTCCCGGACCTCTCCCCAGGCTTTCCATGAGGTCCAGCACCCCCAGAGGCCTTCCATATGCTGGCCCACAGGACCCAAAGGCAATGATTTCAACCTCAGCTTCCTCATCTCTGAGAATGATTACTAAATAAAAAGGTCTGGCTGCTAAGAATCGACACCTTGGAATTGTGGTGCTGGAGAAGAATATGGAAAACACCATGGACTGCTAAAAGGACAAGCTTCTCTGTCTTGGAAGAGTTGCAGCCTGTGTTCTCCTTAGAGGCAATGATGGCGAGACGTCTGTGTCTCAAGTACTGTGGACTTGTTGGCAGGAGAGACCAGTCCCTGGAGAAGGACATCCTGCTCGGCAAAGGGAAGGGGTAGAGAAAAAGAGGAAAGCCCTCGACAAGATGGGTGGACACAGTGTCTGCAATGGGCTCCAGCACAGGAGCAGTTGTGAGGGTGGCCCGAGGGACCACGCAGGGTGTCATTGTGTCATGTATCAGGTTGCTGTGGGCCAGAAAGGACCAATGGCACCTGACCACAATGTCCCTCCACACTGACATGGACTCTTCTGACCATGGGAATATGCCTGTACTTTTTGTACCTGGGAGGCCCACCGCCTCTTAGCAGCCTGTTTTCAAATCCCAGTGCAAAGGCCGCTTCTTTCACAGAACCTGTTCAGTTCTCAGCACACCAATGGACTCCATTCTCCTTTGAAATCCCATAGGATTTGCTGGTTCAGTTTGCCACTTCCTTCTAAGATATAGCAGCAGAAGAAAGATGAGGCCCACCACTCCCTTCAATTGTTACAGTCTTGGGCAGGGAGAGCGCTACCTCGTCCTTCTGGGTCACTCTGAGATGGAATCAACTCCATGACAATGAGGTCAACGTGCATCAAAGTCATTCTTCTTGTAGCTTGCTGCTGGGGTTATGAACCCTCTCGGGCAGGGTTTTGTCCTATGTTATGCTTTATCTGTCGCTTCCCACATGTTCCTAGAAATTGGTCATTGATAAATAAATATGAACCAAATGACTTATCCTCCCATGAGAGGACTTCACCTAAGAAGACATAGAAAAGATTACATATATAATATGTATATATAATATGTATATGTCTGTGTTACAGGAATGCAAACTTTCCTGAGTAAAATTCCATTTGGGGCCCATAATTGTTTTTTGTAATATATATAACATTTTATCATGATTTGGATGAAGATTTACAGAGCAAATTGGGTTTCCATTCAGCAATTCACATGTTTTGCTTCCTGACATTGATTGCAGTCCCCACAATGAGAACCCGTCATTTTTGACAGACTGAGTTTTATGCTTTTATGATTCATGTCAGATTCAAGCAAGAACTAAAATCAAGCCCAGTGGCATACCTTTGTTGGATAGGTCTATTGCAACTTACTGGCTTGAATTTAAGATTCAGTGGAAATCAGACTATCCGTGAAAGATAATGCATAGCACTCAAAGCAATTTACATTTCCAATGTAGCATGTACCAGGTCTATCATCAAGTTATCCTGTTTTCATGATTTGAACTCTTCTTTCTTCCTTGGGTAATAATCGTTTAAACCATTTCCTTTAAGTTGGAGAGAACACGGCTAGCTAAGTTCTGTTCTTTATGAGCAGAAAAATAAATTTGTGAACTCAAAGTCCACATAATCAGTGCATTCAAGAGAGAGAAGCGCACAAAATATAACTGGGAAATTAAAAATAGTTATTGTTGCTCGCTTAGTATCATTGACACATGTACCCTTTCCTGAGAATGTGGGTTCCATGTGAATCCTCTGTCCCATGCCTTATGCCTTGGATTCTCTTAACCCCATTGTTAAGAGCCACTGAGTTTGTGCCACTCTTGGTGACCCTGAGTACAATGAAATGCAGTCATGGCCTGCTTTAATCCACTTTCACAGTCATCAGTAGGCCGCAGTCCACTGTTGGGGCCATTGGGTGCTGAAATTGGCCCAGAGACTTTTCTTCCTACTCTGGCTCAGTGTAGGAACTTCACTGAAGCTTGTCCACCACAGGGAACCTGCTTCTGTGTGGAAACCTGGCGTCTTCCATTCTAGTATCATAGCAATGCACGTGCTACAGCAACAGGGCCAACCGGCAGGTGGGGTATGCCCCTTCTAAGGGTATTGAGCACATTTAGCACAGACGAGGAACATGAACTCATGAATGGTAAGTGACTTGCCCTATAGCCAGATCAAAAATGCACAGCGGAGTCAGAATGTAAAAACAGAAGTGTGCGCTTCTCAAATCATTTTTCGGAGGGATGGCAAGCAAGGAGGGGCTGAACATTGTTGCCAGCTCTTTTGACTTTGGAAATGACACAGACTTCTTTTACCCATTGATGTCCCTCCAAAGTAAAAGGCCAAGGTTCTCCCAGTGAGATATTTTTTTAAATATCTCACCATCCCATTGCTAATTTGAAAGACGCTGACTCATGTATAAAGGAAACAAAGAAGAAATTAAGCACCAGGAAGCTCGCAGACTTGGCTGAGTGAGGAAATGGGGTGGGGTCTAGTCTGAACTTCTCTAGCCACATATGAGGGGTGGGGAATAGAAAAGAAAACTTGAAATCTGCCCAATGAGGGTCCCTGTATGGCCATGGTTGGTCCTGTCTCCACCCTGCCTCCTCCTTTATCCAACGCTGACACCAGCCATGCCTCCTAGGGTGCGCTGCTTCCCTGCTGGGTTTGACAATCCATTGCCATAGCCAAATAGAATTCCCAGACCATATTGATGATGATGGGGCTTTATCAGATTACAAGTAAGCACAAGTCAGGATCAGAAATGAATGAATTAATGATGATAGTCATCTTTGTCCATAGCAAAATGGACTCTTCTCTGACTCTTCTCTGAAAAGCCACAGCCTCTTTTCAGACATGCTGACAGACACACCTTACACTGGTCCTCAAACTGTTAGCCATGCATCTCTTTGACCTCTACCCGGCTCCAGCTAGGGTTATAAAGTTCTAGTGAATGCCCAATGGACACCCCACTTGGCGGGACAAGTTCCTGCCCCAAGGCTCTTGACGTTACTCATGGAATCTTGGATGGACTCCTCTCTCATGGCCCTTTCTTCTTCATGGTAGAGAGAGTCTCTCTTCTGGCTTCTCTCTTCTTGGCACCCAAGAGAATAAAAAACAATGAATCCCCCAAGTTAGAATCCCACCCACCCATTCCGGGAGGAGTTACAAAGCCTGTGGAAAGGAGAACCATACCAAGTAACTTCACATCACCCCAGTGAGTGGGATTAATTGCACATGCAGCAGAGTGAAATGCCCTCAAAAATCACTCACATATTCCTTGGATAGGAGCCTTTAGAAACAACCAGTCAGAATGTCTGGATATGAAAGATGAGATCACCAGCCCAGAAAATGTGGGCAGCACTTTTTTACAACTTCTCTCACTCTCCTCACCCCTGCTTCTCTCACCTGCCTCTCACACCTTTTCATGATGTCTGCAATTGACTGGTAAATAATTGCTGTGGTCAATGAGAAAAACAGGAAAAAGCAAGCAACTCAACAAATCATCAGACACACGCCAAAGGAAACTCAAGATTTGCTTGAAATAAGCTAGCTTTTTCATGAAGCAACCCCCAATCAAAGTAAAACTTGAGTGGGTCTGGGTAAAATGTAAAGGGTCAATCAACCCCCTGGTATTTCCTATGATGGTGGACAACCGGGGTCTATAAGAAAAAGCACTGATTAGTCTGAAGTCATCATTTTAATTGGTCATGTATTAGTCTTGCTGAACATGGCTCAGAAGGGACTTGGTGAAAGGCTGTCATACTGCCTTTAACAAGGAGAAGGGTGGATGAGTCATCTCAAGTGTCAGAAAAGTGTTGCTTTGGGGAGTTTTCAAAGAACTCTAGATATCATCTAGTTGTATTCCACATTTTACCAAAAAGAAACCTGGGAATCAGAGGCTGAAAGAGACGTATTTAAGAATGCATCTGTCTGTGGTTAAGCAAGGACTAAAGCCTTGATCTCTGAGTGTATCACAAGGGAGAAGCCTCCTGTTTATTATGCTACCTTATAAAATCAAACCAGGAAAAAACAATAACCCACCTTCTACAAGCAGGCAGTACTGCATTCCTTCTGCCTCGCAGGCGCAAGAACCAGAAAGCAGAAGGGAACTCCCTAGACCTCAGAAGGAAATATAAGGAGCTTGGGAAAATATATCTCCTTGCTAGCAAACTAGGAAAAAAAACCCACTAAGAAAATGTGGGTCAGGGACCCAGGGAATGCTTCTCCCATAAACATTTTTCCCACTGAGAACCGACCCAAACGAACTTCCAGCAAATAAAGAACAACAAAGAATAGCTCACCACCACTGAGTCAATTGTGACTCAAAAACCCCTCTAGGACAGGGTAGGGTATTCCCTGTGGCTTACCAAGACTGTAGCTCTCTACAGGAGTAGAAAGCCTTGTTCAGGGGGAATATATTCAAGTTTTGATTTTAAAAGTCTAGACTTTATTGATAAGTGACTTAATCTTTGAGTTGACCATCTACTCAAAAAGATCATCCAGGAAAGGACATTTGAGTTTGAGTAGCTCTTCCTTCTTAAGGCAAGATTTAGTGGTAGAACAAGCACCAGCTGTGGTAACTGAATCAAAAAGGAAAAGGGAAAAAAAAGTAGGTAAACATTGATTATGGTAACATTCACTCTCTCTCTTTAAGGCCAACATGATATTTTCTTTATGGGAAAATGCTAATGACCCTCTGAAAGTGAAAGATTCACTTCCCTTTGCCCATCCTTGATATTTGCAAAGGAGCATCCTCCCTGACTGTTGTGCAGACATCCCTAATGAATGGTACCCACCCTTAGAGCTGTCACACTACTAAAGCCCTGGCGAGGCAGGTGAACACATTCTCTTCCTTTTGGAGCTGGGAGGCTTAAATTGGTCCACAGGACTCCAGGAAGGTGGTTTGAGGAGTCCGGCATGGTTCCTAGCATCATCATTTGGAAGCCTTAGGGAATAAGTGGGTCATCATCTTCTCAACCTGCTGTCTGACATAATTTGAGCTGAAGCTTGAAGCCCCTGGACGTCTGGATGTAGTGACCATACATTCAGTTCCATTTATTCCACAAGTCAGGCAAGGATCATCAAATCAATAACATGACTGTGCCATCTGCCTTCCCCTTGCTCACCATCATAATGAAAAATGACTCCTTAAGTGTTCTGTGAGGCAATTAGCTCTGAATGCAGGGCTGTAATGGGGAGAGTTGGAGTTACATTTATATTCAAAACTTTATTGGTAAAATGGAGAGGAAGCTGTTGTCCATATTAATAGATACATAAAATGTATAAATGGAGTGATTTGGTGTATTATACTATTTATGCTTAGTGTCCTACAACTGCAGAGACTCGGAGATGGAAAGGGGACTGAAATGACCCCTGGCCCGTCCAATTGCCTGTGAATACAGCTGGTGACCCTGGCCGGCATCATCTGGGACAGACAGACTGCTTCTATGGCTTTTCCCAAATGGGTTGGCCATGACTTCCGGGACTCATTCATTTTGTTATTTACCAGTCTTCACTGCAATTTGATCTCATTTTCTTTTGTTCTCTTTCTTCCTGTTCTCATAGCTGCAGAAACAGAGAAGAGCTGATTGTGCCTCTCATAATAATCCTTCATAGGGGAAGACAGTTTCAAAAACAACTTTCAAGTTTCAGTTGAGGTTCAAGACAGTCCTCCCCTTGTTTCCTACCTGGCCCCGTTGAACCCTTGTCTCCCATCTCAGGTCCTTTTTTGATTGTCAGAAACTCTACAACCACTCCAAGTTATCATTGGCCCGAAGAAAGAACTGTGGATCAGAAGAGGACTTTGAAGTTGGTCCTGCTCCTTTCTTGGCCAGAGGGCAAACAGGTTCACCTCAAGAGACTTCTGCAGAAACCCACATTTAATCATAGGCAGAGCCAGTGCCAGAACTCAAGAGGCATTCCCAGGCTTTGTCTCATCATTCCTTCCTTAATGGCCTAACCTCCCTTTCAAAGAATTCTGGTGGAGCCTCGGAGTTAAGCATTGGGCTGTTAACTGCTAGGTCTAATTCACCAAAACATTCAAATTCACCAGTTCCTCAAGGAAGCAAAAGGAGGCTGTGTTTGCTCTTACAAAGTTTTATTGTCTCAAAAACCTCATCAAAGGCATCAAAATCAGCTTAAAGCACCGGGAAAACCAACTACCCTGAACTGCTGGTTACTTCCTCACTACTAGTTCAGTAGGACTCCTCTGACCCCTCCTCATTTGTTCTGCTGTTCTGCAATATGTATTTATCCCCACGAAATTTCTTTTTGTTAGTGTGCTTGGCACAGAAAAGGAAATGGTGCAAGTTAGTTTCTCTTATGTTTCCAGGCCATTTGGAAGCTTACTCCTATCCTTCTAAAGATCCTTCTGGGACTTTGATCTGTTTGATGATACTGGTAAATATGCTGCTTCCCCCCCCACCTCCACGCCATTCCCAGTGGATCCGGTCTGACTCCTGGTGACCTCGTGTGTGTCCAAGGAGAGCTATGTTCCTCAGGGTTTTCAGTGGTGGAGTTTGTCCAAGTAGATGGTCAGGACTTTCTTCTGAGGTCCCTCTGGATGGACTTGAACCACCAACCTTTCTGTGATCACCTGAGCAATTCAACTGCAATAACCAGGGCCTCTGTTGATTAGGTTAGGAGTATGGCCTAGAAAGCCCTGGGTTTCAAAGCCAAAACTGAACTCAACTGCCATCGAACAGATGCCAACTCATACGGATCCTATAGGACAGAGTAGAATTGTCCTCTGTGAGTTTCCAAAGCTATGACTCTTCACTCCAGTAGAAAGCCCCATCTTCCTCCCAGAGTGGCTGGTGGTTTGGACTGCTGACCGTGAAGTTAGTAGCACAATGCTTAACCACTGTCCAGCAGGTCTCCTTTGGATTGCAAAGTGCCTTTCAAAGCACAGCTTGTTTGAGTGCACACATTGTGCCTCTACTCATGTATGTGTTCTTAGTGGTTAAGCACTCAGCTGCTAACGAAAAGGTCAGTGGTTCACACCTACCCGCCATTCCAAAGGAGAATGTAAAGATTGATTCTGTAAGGACTACATTCTCAGGAGCCCTATGAGGCAGTTCTATTTGGCCCTGGACAGTGGCTGGGAGATGGAATAAACTTGACACCAAGAAATTTGGTTTGATGTGATTTTCTTAGTTCCCCCACATAAATTGCTGCCCCCTACACACACACACACACACACACACACACCTACCTTCAAACCGCGCCCCCCCACCCCCCAAGAATTTCTAATTCAAGGGTGGTATTCTGTGGGAAAGCTTTCACCATCTCAACTTACCCCAGGCCAACACTTCGTTTATTGATTCCCAATTAGAAATGTTAAAAAATGTTTCCACTGAGCCCCTTCTGCTGCAGCAAGCCAAGTGGTGGGATTCCACCACTACCACTTTTAAAAATATATATTCTAATGAGGCTAAGTGGTTGCCTAGAACTCATTAAGCCAAAAAAACCGAAGCTGCTGCTGCAGAGTTACTTTAAACTCCTAGGGACCCCACTGACAGTGTAGGAGGACTTCGAAGGGTTTCTGAGACTATAAGACTTCATAAGGGCAGCCTCCTCTTTCTGCTGCAGAGCGGCTGATGGGTTTGAATAACCGACCTCGCAGTTAACAGCCCAGTGCTTAACCAACTGCACAACCAGGACTTCCTTAGCACACAATAGACAATAAAAATGCTGATGTCATTAATTATTTTATATCTTTGTCTTACTCATCCGAACCTGCTGACATGAACAGAGTCTGATCCTGAAACTAAACTTGGACCTGAACTTTCGACTGCATTTTGTCATGTACTTATTCTGTGCACCTTCCCAAAAAAACAAACAAAAACCCCTCTGGCTTGTCAAGACCCTATAGGAAAGGCTTTTGAAGACTTTGTGGGAGCAGGTCGCCATCTCTTTCTTCTGCAGAGCAGCTGATAGACTTGAAAGGCTGACCTTTCTTGCTGCAGCCAAGCATTTACCCAGTGCCTCATCAGGTTCCTTCATACACACCTCACAATAAATTAATTCTAGATGATTCTCAGGTGTACAAAAAGGGGGGAGGGAACCAACATATGGCCTAATATTTGGCTTACAAAGTAGAATTAAAAAACCTGGTTAAGGCTAAAATGATTGATTTCTCCTTACTGAACAACAGGTTGTTATTTCACAATGGGTCTGATTCCCAAGACTCGCTTGTCACAAATCACAGTCACATTGTGCGATGTGAATGTCTTCTAAATTGAACATGTTTCTGGGTTTGTTTTTTTTGATAGTTTTCCACTTTAAAATCTTGCTTTGATGACTTGATTGTTACTAAAATCACTGTTTGATCATGCTAAAGCCATCCTTTTCCCTGTCCTTAAAATGAATGCTTCATTGGTTCCTCTTTATTCTTAATTCTTTGCATTAAACTATTTCATTTTTTTATTACAACCCATGAGGGAAAAATTAGCTATTTTACAGCTAAAGAAACCAAGCTGCAACAAGGCTACTTTTACTTGCCCCAAATGTTTTACTCATCTAATATTTAGAGCAAACAAACTCCCGAGCAGAGACTTCCAGCCAAATACGTGAAGGGCTTTAAACTGGTTCCATCCATATTCTCCTGCTGTGAATTTGCATCTGCACCTCACATATTCTGAATACAAATCTCTATTTTAATAAGATCCCTGAGTGATTCTTCTAGATCCCCTATTCTTCTGTATACCCATAATGATGCATGAGATGTAGATTCTGATTCAGTATATCTGGGGTGGTTTTTAGGGGCCCGGGAATCAGTTCCCAGTCACAGTGACCCTACGTAGAACAGAAGATGCTGCCCAGACGTTGGGCATCTTCCCAATGGTTACGTATGAGCCCATTGTTGTAGCTACCGTGTCAATCCCTCTTATCAAGGGCTGTCCTCTTTTTCACTGTCCCATTACTTTACCAAGCACAACGTCTTTCTCCACAGATTTGTGTCTCCTGACACATGTCCAAAGTATGTAAGACAAAGTCTTTCCATCCTTGCCTCTAAGGAACATTCTAGCTGTAATTCTTCCAATGGATTTGTTTGTTCCTTTGGCAGTCCTTAACTTGTGTGGGAGTGAAAATTTTCAGTAGCAAGTCGAACTGGAATGAACTGGTTGGAAGTATTGGGTCTGTATTTCATCTGACACGTCACTAACTCACATATAGAGATATAGACATCTTATAGATATGTGTTATACTGAGTCTTTGTCTTCATCCTTGAACTACATCATTGTCTTTATAGTTTTCCTTAATTCCTTCATGGCTGTTATTTCAGCCTTTACTGAATCTTGGCAATTTTATTCTATCTATTTTGTCCAGACAGCTTTTTAAAAATTTCTTTGTGGTTACTATGCAATTCATTGTTGTTTTCCCATGTTTATAACAGCACATTCTAGCTTGATACCCTATCATCTTGACGCCTGATTCATTTGGAAATTCTGTGATTACAATATTAATTCCCTCATTTTGCTTTATAATTGCAAATCCGTGTCTTGGACTCTTTATTTTTCATTACAGACTTATTTTTGGATATATTTACATATGGGTAGATTTCCATGTGATGTGGTTTTGTGTCTTAATTTCAAGTTGTTGTTTGTCATTATTGGCTTTCAGTCTAAACGAATCCCTTTAGCATTTCTTTAATGGTTGTTCTAGTTCTTATATAGCCCCTTAATTTCCGTTTATCTGAAAAATGTTCTAATTTCACCATTGTATTTGAAGGACAATTTTACTGGATATATAATTCCTAGCTGGCTATTTTTTTAGTTTTGTTTTGATTTTTGTTCTTCTCTCAGGATTTAAGGTGTTATCCTATTGCCTACTTGTCTGCATGGCTTTTGCTAAGAAATCAGAGCTTAGTTTTATTGGTTCTCCTTTTTAGGTTACTTCTTGTTTTTCCTAATCTGTTTTCTGAACCTTTTATTCATCTCTGGTTTTGAAAACATTCATTATGACATGTCTTGGTAATTTTTTTTGACGGTTTATACCTGGAACTCATTGAGCTTCTTGAATGCATACCTTATTATCTTTCAGGAGATGAGGGAAATTTTCTTCCAAAATCTTTGACATTTTTTTTCTCTCTGTGTGTGTGTGTGTGTGTGTGTGTTGTGTTTGCTTCTATCACTTCTTTGTCTGGATTCAAATCATATGTGCTACTCCTCTTGACTGTGTCCCACATAATTCTTATACTTTTGAAATTATTCTTTCTTTTCTCTGACAGCTTCTGTAACAAATTAGTATTAAGAGTTTTGTTTCAGTTTTCCAAAGTTTGCTTTCCAATGATCCCATCTGCTCCTTTGTCTGTCAAAATAAATGATCTATTTCTGAAATTGAGCATTAATCTGAGGTTCTATTTTCTGTTTCTGCATGACGCCTATTTTATTTTGTCAACTTATTCTTGTACTTGTTCCTTGAATTGTTATACTTTTGTCTGTATTTTCATTGAGTTTATATATTGTTTTCATGGTATTGTCTTTCTTTTCCTTGATCTCTTTTAAAGTCAACTGAAAAGATCTAAGCATATGTCTTTTGAAATTCTTGTCAGGTAGTTCTAGGAGTATTTATTGCTTCAGAAGGTTTTCTGATTTTATATTTTGGTCACTTGAATGTGCAATCCTGTCCTGGGATTTTGTAGCTTTTGTGCAATTTGAGGTTGTTTCTGGTCTCTGAGACATTGCGGTGTCTGCTCTGCGACATGTGTGTGATTTGAAGTTGTGTCAAACATTGTGGTGTTACTGTATTAATTTGTTGGTCGTGTGTTAGTGTGCTTCACTCCGATTTTTTTGTTGCTGTTTGGTTTTGTTCTAATATGTCCAGACAACAAGGTGGATATGCTATTCTGGCTGCTAATTTGGTGGCACTGGGACTCTCATCACTGTCTCTGAGTAAATGTAGTAGCTGTTGACAGTGTAGGCATGTCTTCAATCATTGCTCATGTAGAACAGCGGGTAGGCTGGGACATTATTGACTCCTGTCTTCTACTAATCCAGTGGTGAAACAGCTAGCGTTGCCACTTGAATGAGGCAAACAGATCGCATGGATTTGACTGGGTAAGGATTCTGGCCCCAATTAGAGAGGAAGCGTTCAAAATGGGGTGACAGGAGAGAAGAACATAAAGTTAAGAAAATAAGATGGAAGAGGGAAGAAGTAAAGAATAAATACCACAGGAGGAGAGGAAGCAGCACAGTCCTGGTGCAAGCCCCAGAGTGAAGGGCTCAATCTGGGGAGGTGCACTAACAACCAGGGAGGGACATGTGGACACTGGTGACTCCTGACATGGTGAGCAGCACACTGACATCCACTTGTAGGGATTGTGATCGTGCACCATCTTTAAAGACATGCCCAGCCGAGTGTGGGGACCATAGGGGTAGAGCACTAATCCCTTAAGACAAACAAAGGGGGAGAAGAAAGAGGGGGAGGGGAAAACGAGAAGTGGGAGGGGAGCATTAAAAATAAAGGAGAACCAGGGGAGGGAGAGATTGTAAATGAAGAGGAAGAGAACATAAAGAAAACTGCCTGGCTGAGCCCCGGTGGTGCAGTGGTTGAGTGCAGGACTGTGGTCCACAGACTTGGAGGTTCAAATCCAGCAGCAGCGCTCCAGGACAAGGCTGGGTAGCTCCCACAACCACCAGAGGGCAGTGATGCCCCCCCCCCAACAAAAAAGAACTACTGCCAGCCAGCATCAAAGAGGACAGCACTGTTTGCTCTGCGAGAGGATAAACTGCCCATCTTGAATCACGGCAGCATGCGTTGCTGACATTGGAGGCCATGGGAGTGAGGCACATGCTCCAGGAGAAGCGTAGAGTACAAATAAATTTTGGCAGCAGCTGGGAGCATTCTGGTCCTCAACCAGGAGGTTGACAGCAGTAGCAGCAGGAGGAGGCCACGCTTCTCTGGCGTGGTGGCCAGCTCAATGCTGGGCAAGTGGAGCCACTGATTGAGTTCCTGCCCTGCTTGATACATTGTTTGCAGTCATTCACAGTGGCCAAACTCTGCCAGGGCTGCTGGCATTTCACCACCCCACATGCCTCCAGGTTTGCCACTTTCATTCCATCTCTTCCTCTGACTGGCATCGAATGTTCTGCTTTGTCTTTCCTCTGCAGTCTTGGCTTCCAGGACTGCCCTCGCTCCCCTTTCCACTTGGTTTTTGGTGTCTTTGCTGTAGGAAGAGGCTCTAATCTGCCATCTTGACCAAACCGGATATGTCTCCTGCTTAAAATGTTTGCTTTTAAGTCACTTGCACTTTTGTTTTTATTCTGATTCTGCCTTCCATGTTGGTAGCTTATTTGATAGAGCAAATCTGAATGAATAGTTCTCCCGTTAACGACATTAGGATCAAGGTTAATAAAAGCTTAAAGCCAGATGATATATATTTATTAAACCATGGGTACTTGTAATGTGTTACTATATTTTTATGAAAACTTTTATAATGGTATAAATAATTAATCATCTCAAGACCATGAAGTGGGACTGAGAAGCTTCCCATACTTTATACTGAGGAGACCATGTCATCACCAAACAGCACCCGGGGTCAGTCTCTGGAGGCAAACGTCCTTTCTTTTCTTTATTATTTTTTTCTCCGTCGCAAAAATATGGTGAACAAGCCGCGTCCAGTGCATGAAATGAGCTAACGCACAAAGGCAAAACCCCAAAGCCCCTCCCTTTATGTCACCGTGATGATGAGCGTTTTCCTAAATTGTCGCATTAAATCTTATCATCACTTTGTAAAGTGAGACGGGGATGTTGCTGTCGTTGTTGTTGTTATATTGTTAGGTGCCATCGAGCCAGGCCTGATTCACAGAAACCCGATGTGCAGAAGAAAAGGCCAGGTGTCCACCCGCGCCTGCGCCGTGCTCACTGTCGTTGTTAGGCTGGGGCCCACGGTTTCGTCCCTATGTCACCCTTTTGCCACTCAGCCTCTACTTAACGAAGAATGATGTCCTTTGGAGATGTTTTAAAAATGCGAAGTCTGAAACTGCCCAATGCGTGGCGGGGGGTGGTGGGGGAGGCTGGCCACTGTGGATGACAGCTATCTGCACCTGTTAGACTCATGATGTTGAACTTGGGAGGAGAGAGAGAGACAGAGAGAGACAGAGAGAGACAGAGAGAAAGACAGAGAGAGAGAAATCGATAGAGTGGCTAGTACCTTCCCTGGTTTTCAGACTAGAAAAATGAAGATTTGGAATTTAGCGATCATTCGCTCATTAGCTAATACCTCACAGAACCCGATCTGAACCCAGTTCTGTCTGGTTCCCCCAGCGAACGCCTTTAATCCCCAGCCTCCACTAACAAGTGGAAAAGGCATTGACACGTGCTAGTGCTAAGATGACGTCTAGTTTGCTCCTTCTTACTGCTTCAAAGAGAACGAAAGCAAAACTACCAAGGATTTTGAAGAGGGACTGGGGGATCAGACAGCATTTTCCCTTTTGTCCTCCCGGAGACTTGCTATTCAAACCCACGGCTTGGCAGCTACTGATGCGCATCCAGCGCAGGGCCTGGTAATTGGTAAATTTACATCATGTGTGTCACCAGCCGCTGAAGAGAGGCACGGACGCCAGTTTTAGCAGATTCGGGGGGGAAAATCAAGTTGACTCAGAGGAAAGGGCCCGGTCGATAGAAATGCTAAGGAAAATAAATTAGTAAACCCGACTTTTACCATTATAGCCTTGAACTCACATAGTGTGTGGGGGCTGGGGATGGGGGTGGGGGGAATCGGACCAGTATATTCCTTCTGTTTCCACCCTAGTTGGACTGAATCAGAGTGTACAGGTTAGCAGGGCTCCTGCATACGTCGGAATCACTTTGGGGTCTTTGCGCCTCAGCTGCAGGTCTTAGTACAAATGTAGTTGCGTAATCAGTCTTTCTGCAGGGTGGGGTGGGAGGAGAGGCAAATTCTCAGAAGGAAGTCACTGAAACGAACAGGTTTGAAGCCTCGATTCTGATCACAGACAGCGAGCCATTACTGCCCTCTTGAAATCTCTCTATTTTCAAATAGTTCTTAATAGTTATCATAAAGTACACATCTGCCCTTTTAAAAAGCATTTGTGCTGAAGCTGAGAGTGTAAGGATGACCAGAATCTGGCATCGAGAGACTAGGCTGCTTTATAAAATTAAACTCCATGGTCTTCTATTTCCTTGGCATACGTGTGTCTAGTGCCGTCATCTGACCAACACGTGTACAAGCTTCACACTATGCACTGCCTGCGTATTGTCCTCACAAGTGTCCAACCATCAGAAGAACTTTCATGTAGCCGCGCCACGTTGGGTGGCGAAGGAATGGTGGGAGACAAGGTCAAAGCTACTTACTGGAAGCAGCCTGGCACGTTGCTCAGGGTTCCTGGTCCTCTTTTCTATCTTCTGATCTCAGCATCATTAGCATAACGGGTTCAGACAGCTACTGTTCATCTTCTCCAGCCCCCTGTCCTGTGCAGCTTCGGACTTAACATTTTTTTTAAAGCATCTCCAAAGATTGAGACTACACAGTTTCTCCCAGTAGTAATTTCCAGATCTTAATTTCCTTTTAGTATTTGGAGTGTGGCCACTGGGTGATTGATTTTTATATAAACATGCTGGCACTTATGCATCGAGCTGGTTGCTGCCGCTTCAAGTCTGTGACTTTGGGAAGGTTAAATAGTCTCATCGTGACCTAGACACTTAAGTCTTTAGGAGTAGAAAGAAGGGGCTCTTGGACTTTTCCAACACACTGTGGCTCTTGTTCCATCTCCTTCTTCTTCTTCTTCTTCTTCAGTGCCACTCTTCTTGTGTCAGCTGTCACCATCTATTTATGCTGAGCCATTGTCATTTGACTTCAGCACGCACCTCTCAATGAAATGTCTCCTGCCGAGGTCACCAGTGACTTCTGATCTGTTAAAGAGGGCATCATGGTGCTCTCTGCTCTCCCCTAACCCACTCACCACCTATCATTTATTTGTCTTTATTTATTTGTCCTTAAACAGACTGTGAGCCCCATGGAGCGACAGGAGCCTCTGCCCCGCAGAGTTGACTTGTACTGGTGCTAAGTCCTGACCCAGCAGGCCTTCAGTCCTTAGCGAAATGAATAAACATGCACATCTCGGTTCACAGCTAAAGAAACCTGACAGAAGGTGTGTGATTTGCCCAACGTCATTCATTATTGGCAGAAACACTGCTCAGAACAAGTGTTGGCTTCTCATGTGGATTCTCGTCAACACCCAAAGTGTACTCGCTGAGACATACCTGGTACTAAATCCTTCTTTCTTTTGATTGGTCGCTCTGGTCGTTGGAATCAGCCCCCCACACCTAGATCCTCTGTGATCTGGCTTCAGATTAACCTTCTTAGTTGCTCTTGGACTAGTTCCAATTCATGGCTCCATTTTGTACAACAGAACAGAGCATTGCCTGGTCCTGAACCAGCCTCAGCATTGCTGGTATGTTCTTGCTCATTGTTGGGTCCTATCTCTGACTCCAAATAGCTGACACCTCCTTGTCTCTCATACAAAACCTTATGTCCACAGCTCTAGGCTTTTATTTATCAGTGTTGGATTGCCCAGTTAGCAAAGTAAGCACTGGCTCACTTGTACTGTTCTTGCTCATTGTTGGGTCCTATCTCTGACTCCAAATAGCTGACACCTCCTTGTCTCTCATACAAAACCTTATGTCCACAGCTCTAGGCTTTTATTTATCAGTGTTGGATTGCCCAGTTAGCAAAGTAAGCACTGGCTCACTTGTACTTACCGACTAATACCTACTAAAGGCGATATTCACTTATTTGCTTCGTATATATGTAAAAATTGAATGATGAATAAGCAGACCTGGAGGATACTTGATGCTTTGGAAGTATGGTGTTGGTGAGGAATATTGAAACCACCAGGAACCGTCAAAAGAACAAATAAGCCTGTCTTGGGAGAAGTATCGCCATAAAGTTCTTGAGAAGCAAGAATGGTGTGATTTCCCATCGTATACTCGGGCCATGTTTTCAGGAGAAACCAATCCCTGGAAAAGGACATCATATTTAGTGAGGTAGGTTAGCTAATCCTCCCCAACGCCCCCCACCCTCCCCACAAAAAGGGAAGACCTTTGATGAGATGGGAATGACCCAGTGGCTTCAACCATGGGCTCAAGCATAATTGTGAGGCTGGTGCTGTGAGACTGGGAGGATTTGTGTCTGTTGTAGATAACGCTGCTTTGAATCAGAATGGATACTGCTGCATCTAATTATTTTCACATCTAAATATTTTCACAGCAAATATTTTCACATTTTTCACCACATCAAAAAATCTGCTGCGAGGTATGATGGTCGGCATCTGTCTCTTTCCCAACCCCACAGCAAGCTGTCTACATAGCCAAGGCTTCTTTTCCAATTCACACACCCTGACAGGGATGCTTTACCCAGTAAGCAAGCTAAGCATGTCTTCCTTGTGCTTACTAATTGGAGGTGAACAGATTCAGGTGCCCCCTGTTCATTTCAGATTAGTAATTATGTACAAAGAAACATGCTTACTTTGTTTATTGTGTCATCAACCCTTACTTATGATTTTCCCTCTACCACAAATGGCCACCTTCTTTTACCCACCAAATTCCCACATCATACTCCCCTTAACTCATGTTCTTCCCACCAGCAAGACATGACTCCAAAGGACAGTGCAAGGTTTTTGAACTGTGCAGTCACAATGAATGGGAGCCGGAAGAGGCAAAGCAACTTGATTTTCAGTAAGCAGAGGAGTAGTGTCATAATTCATAAACACCCACAAAAACCTGTGACAGCATGTGTGTGAAAGGACTGTTCAAACTGATTTTAGGCTAAAAAGCAACTAGGTTCTGTGGTAGGGGAAATATTGTTCAGACTTAAGAGTAATTTGCATGCAATGGGATGAGAGGACTCCACTCCCCTCTGTTGTAGTCAAGAATGTGTAACTTTGTGGGGTTAGTGGACATGTGTGTATATGTACTTAGTCTCATGCCAGGTCCTGAGGAGTGGAGGAAAGTGGCTTCTGAGAAGGGAGGACTTGTTTCCTCTCTGCTGCTCATGTCCACTTGCCTCCCATGGCCATCAGTGCAAGCCAATGTCCACCAATCTTTCTCCCTGTTCCTATTTATTACTGTCACTGGGTTCAAGGCAAGCCTCAGTGCTTAACAGATTGAGCCTCCCAGGGACTCCTCCTCCTAGATGGATACGCACACACACACACACATACACACACACACACACACTGTATATATGTTGGTTTTCTGATGGCATCATTAATGTCAGGTTATTGTAGAACATCAGAAAAGAGAAAACAAATCCTTGCAACCCAGAGACAACCAACCACGGGCCTTTTCTCTTTCAGCACTCTCTCAGGATAGTAGAAATTTCTTACTCTCACACCAGTGACATCGTTTTTTTTTTATGAAGTCTG
>PVJH01005906.1:0-106945 GCA_004026705.1 Nesogale talazaci
AAAAAAAAAATTTTTTTTTAAATATTTTCTGATGCATAAAATCCATTTCAGTGTCCATGAAGTTATAGCGAGCCCTAGTGACAGAGTGGGTTACACGCTGGGCTGCTAACTTTACGGTTAACCGTGCAAACGCACCAGTTATTGCACTGAAGAAAGCGTTAAGGATGATATCCCTGCTCAGAGCAGCCAGTGCACAGAGAGGATCATATGGCCAGCCCCACTACGAGCGAGATACAACCTTCCTCACTAACCTAAAGCCTGACAGGCGACAACACTGGAGACACGGTGGGAATTCTGCCCAATCTCACCGAGGCAAAACACTAAGGGCGCAGAACAGCAAGGGGAGAAGAGCAAGGAAGTCCCGAGGGAGTACCCAAAATAGACTTTGGAGCCAGGGAATAGCACCCCATCAGACTCGACCAGAAAACACTCTTGAAGGTCAACAAACAGACCTTGAACTGTTTTCAGGCTTTTCTTTCTTTTGTCATTGGTTTGTTGTTGTCTTCTTTTCTTGTGTCGCTTTGTTTTGTGCTGTCTTGATTTTGTGTATATTATTATCTCTGCAGGTTTATCTCCGTAAGATATGCTGGAAAAAACAACTGGACTGACATGGGAGAGGGGTAGGTGGGGAAGAGGAAGTGGTGTTAACAAACCCAGGGACCAGGGAACAAGTGATCCAAGTTAGTGGCAAGGAGGGTGTGAGAGCCCTGGTAGGGCTTGATCCAGGGCAATGTAACCAAGAGAAAATATTGAAACCCACATGAAGGCTGAGCATGATAGTGGGACAAGAGAAAAGTAAAAGGAAATAGAGGAAAGAACTAGGAAGCAATGGGTATTAATAGAGGTCTAAATATCGGTATATACATCTATAAATATATTTATATATGATGGGGAAATCTATGTGCATATATTTAGAGGTTTAGTATTAAGGTAGCAGATGGACATTGGGGCTCCACTCAAGTACTCTCTCAATGCAAAAACACTTTGTTCAGTTAACCTGGCATTCCATAATGCTCACCTTCCCAACATGATCACCGAAGACAAAGCAGGTACATAGGCAAATGTGGTGAAGAAAACTGATGGTGCCCAGATATCAAAAGATACAGTATCTGGGGTTGTAAAGGCTTGAAGGTAAACAAATGGCCATCTACCTCAAAAGCAAGAAAGCCCACATGAAAGAAGCACACCAGCCTGTGTGATCATGAGGTGTCAAAGGGATCATGCATCAAGGAACAAAAAACATATCATTGTGAATGAGGGGGAGTGCAGATAGGGAACCCAAAACCCGTCGGTCGGCAACTGGACATCCCCTTATAGAAGGGTCTGGGGGAGGGCTGAGCCCCGGTGGCGTAGTGGTTGAATGTGGGACTGTGGCCCACTGGCTTGGTGGTTCAAATCCAGCAGCAGCTCTCCAGGAGCAAGGCTGGGCCTCCCACTCCCACCAAAGGGCAGTGATGCTCCCCCAAAAAAGGAAATCATCACGCTTCCAGTGTGCATGGATGATCCATTTAAAAAAAAAGAAGAAGAAGAAGAAGGTTCTCAGGGAAGTGATGAGCCAGTCCGGTACAATGTAGCAACCCTAAAACATACAACTTGCCTCTTGTTCCTAAATGCTTCCCCCAGCGCCTCACTATCATGATCCCATTTCTACTTTACAAATCCAACTAGACCAGAGGATATACCCTGGAACAGATAGGAACTGGAAACAAAGGGAATCCGGGACAGAGGATCCCTTCCGGACCAGTGCTGAGAGTGGTGATACCAGGAGGGTGAAGGGAAGATGGGGTAGAAAGGGGGAACCAGTCATAAGGATCTACGTATAGCTTCCTCCCTGGGGGACAGATAATAGGAAAGTGGGTGAAGGGAGACGTTGGACAGTATAAAATATGAAAAAAAAAATAATTTTTAAATTATCAAAGATTCATGAGGGGAGGGGAAAAATGAGCTGATACCAAGGGCTCAAATAGAAGGAAAATGTTTTGAGAATGATGATGGCAACGAAGGTGCTTGGCACCATGGATGTTTGGATGGATCGGTGTCGAGTCACTCTCAGTCAGAAGGAGCTCAGGGGCGGTGGGTTTCAAGTTGCTTTGGAGCACAGCCTCGCGCAGTGTCCACATGTTGCTGCGGGCTGAGTTGTGCCAGTCAGCAGTTCAAACCCACGAGCTGCTCCACAGGAGAAAGAGGAGGCTTTCCACTCCTCTAATGCGCTTTAGTCTCAGAAACCAACAGGGCCAGTCCTACTCTGCCCTGCAGGGTCGTCACCAGTTAACATCAACTCGATGAATGGGAATTTGAGTTTGGTGGACTACTTCAGAATTGACTGAGTCTCTGACGAGACTCTGCGGCCTGCTAAACAGGAAACCTCTGCCACTGACACACTAGCCCTGGAGAGAAAGCATTTGCTGCCTCGGCCAGACCTTGTCTCAGAGCAGAAATGAGTGAGGGCAAACTCTCCCTTACCGTCACAGAGTGCTTTAGGTTGCCAACCAAAAAATAGAATCGAGGAAAACCTTACGATCGAGGGAGAGCCTGGAGAGCCAGTCTGAGGGAGTTTTGCACAAGGGGGCGAGGAGGGAAGGGGGCGCTGTGAGGGGCATTGGAGGAAGTTATTTTAAAGGTTGGGGTTCCTCACCTCCCCACCTTATGATCGTCACCTAGGGCTGCTGGCAAAAGGTTCTCTATGGTGGTGACTAGGTACAGATGGAATTAAGTATTTCTGTGGCAATTTACTGTGAAAAAATTGACTCATGTAGGTATTTCTATGTACATACTGGCAATGAATATAGTAGACTGTACACAGGGTAGCGATATGAAAAGTTCTTGGCCATAAACAAAATCTTTGAGGGCCTGGTAAGAATGGCAGGGGTGGGATGAGGGCTTGGGACCCTAGCCTTGGGGGACATTTAGCTCAATAGCTCAGCAGAGCCCACAAGGAAAGCCTCCATCCTCCTGGGGTGAGTAGCACTTGGATTCTTAAAAACGGGCAGGTGGCCATCTAGGATGCAGCTATTGGCTCCTCCCTCCTGCCTGGAGCAAAGAAAAGTGAAGAAACCCAAAGATTGAAGAGACGATTAGACTAAAGGGAGAAAAGACCGCGTGAACCAGAGCCTCCACTACTACCCTGAGACGAGAAGAACCAGAACGTGCCCAGTTTCCACTGCAACTGCTGTGATCATGGTCTCAAGAGAAGGTCCTACACAGAATGGGAGAAAATCAGAGAACAAAATTCAACATCCCCAAGATGTGGCCCTTAGACAAAGCCTTTAAACCTAGAACTCAGCTCCCCCACACGCTCACCTTTCTGAACCACAGACATGCTTTTAAAGTGACCACAGGTGCCCGACAGAATATGCTCTGCAAATGAACCAGAGAGGACCAAAAGGGCAGCCTTTGCCCCCAAACAAACTTCAGGAGGCTAGCCGGGACCGGAACGAAGGACAAATAGAAACGGAGAACCAAGGAAGAAGCAGGAAGAACGTTATTACATGGAGTGGATGACAACTAATGCCTTGAAACAAAGCGAGTTGTTGTCTGACCTCGAATTCGTTCCAACTCATCACAACCTTATGTCCAGCAGAACCGAACCCCCCGTCTGCCACCATCCTCACAACTGCTCCTAAGCTGGAGCCCATTTCTGCAGGCACAACTTCGCTCCTTCACCTTGAAGGCCTTCCTCTTTTTCACTGTCCCTTTATGTTGCTAAACATGATGTCTTTAATATGTCCAAAGTATGCAAGATGGAGTCTCATCATGCTTGTCTTTAGGGAACACTCTGACCTTACTTCTGGCACAAACCGGTTTGTCCTTTTACCAGTCAGTAGTCTTCTCCAGCATCACACAATTCATATGTGTCAATTCTTTTCCTGTCTTCCTTATCAAAGTCCCAACTTTCACATGCACATGAGGCAATGGACAATGCCATAGCATGAGTCAGGCCCACCTTAGTCCTCAAAGTAACATCCTCTATATCCTCCTTGCTTCCAGCAAGAAAGGTTATAACATCGGCATTTCGCAGGTTGTGAATAAGCCTTCCTCCAATCCTGATGCTGCGTTCTTCATCCAGCTTCTCTCTGCTGATCTGCTCAGCGTGCAGACTGAGGGAGAGGATACAACTCTGCCACACACCTTCCCTGACTGGAATCCTTGCAGTATTCCCTGATTCTGCGCACACAACAGCCTCTTGATCCAAGTCCAGGTTCTGCATAAGCACAATAGAGTGTTCTGGAATTCCCATTCCTCTCAGGGTTATCCTCAGTTTGTTATGATCCACACAAAGCCTTGGCGCAGTCAATGAAACACAACTAAACATCTGTCTGCTATTCTCGGCTTTGAGTCAAAATCCATCTGGCATCAGCAGTGAGGTACCTTGTTCCCCGTCCTCTTTTGAATCCAGTCTCTGGCAGCTTCCTGTCGATGTACTGTTGCAACCGTTATTGGATGATATTCAGCAAAATTTTACTTGAATGTGTTACCAATGGTATTCTATAATCCGAACATTCTGTTAGGTCACCTTTCTTTGGAATTGGTACAAATAGGGATAATTTCCCATCAGTTGGCCAAGTAGTTGTCTTCCGAATTCCCTGGCATAAACAAGTAGGTGCTTCCAGTCTTATCAATGTGGCAGTTTTATAATCTGGTGTCATTTGGGGACTTGAGAGGATTAAGCGTGAAGGGGTGAAGTCTAGTCTGTCAGCTGGGTCACAGCCAATGAGGCCGCTGTGTGGACATGGCCTCCTGAGAATTCTGGAAAATCTAAGACTTCCTCCTTGGTAGTGGGAAACACTCCCTCAGTCGGCTCACTTCCCTCAAGACATCCCTGAGGAGAAGCCACATGAATCTACCCTGATGCAGCCCTGGAAACTGAAGAGCCACATGGAGACCCCTGCCACTTCTACCGCCACTGACTTTGCCCCCGCTGGCCTGTGAGTGTCCTGCATGTGGTGTCATTTCATGTGTTTCCTGCGTCTTAAGAGGACTTTATAGATTGGTGTTGGATCTATGGGCTGCTGTTGGACTTAGGAACTTGCTCTGCACTGGGCTGGGATGTCTTCTTAATGTATAGTTGCTCTCGTATGTAAACCTCTTTCTTATACACATATGAGTGTCCCCGGATATTTTTCTCTAGTCTACCCGGACTAACACAATCAGTTTGTTGAAACATTTTAGTTGTTATTCTTTCCCTAACTGAAGACATGTTTTTGGCTAACTTGTTCAGTAAAGCTTCTCTCACATCTGCATAAAATGTAACCTGAAACAACAACAAAGAAATGTGTGGAATCTGAAGTGTGTATGTGTGGACTCTACTCTGATGGGTTGGTAGCCTCGTAAATGACCTTCCAGGTGCTCGCTGCCTTGGAAAGAACCCGTGAGTGACTGCAGCTCTTTCAGATAAGAGATCTGGGAAACTGACCGTGCGGGCTGCTCGGTAGGGGGAGACTGGAAGTACTGGTGCAATGGCTGTGAGATCCTTGAGCCCAGAAAGATGGGACTTGGAGTTTCTAAGTAGAGAACAACCTCCCTTATTTAACAGAAGAGATGAAAACAAAACTCTGAGAAATCGCCAAGTTTGGCAACTCTCCTGTAGCTGCCTTATACCAAGCACTTATGAAGGAGTGGATCTCTTCTCGGGAAATGAGTCCATGTGTTGTCAGCAATTTTCTTTCATAATATTATCAGTGATTTTCTCCTAAGATGCAATATGCTATAAAAAAATTTTAAATTGCTGCTACTTTAAAAAATAAAATAATTTTTCTATAGCCCCAAGTCTGCTAACCAATGGGATGGGTTTCCTCACTTGTTGCCTCTCCGTACATATTATTGTTAGTTGTTTGGGGCTTTTTTTTTTTACCAGTTATTCTTGGGCTTCATAATAAAGATCAAAACATCCGTCTTACCTCAAATTCCAACTTCTGGGGGAATTAGACCTTTTGGTTTCAAATGACATTTTTTTTCACCTTATGACATGATTAGAACTTTCCTAGTTGCTCATGACAGAAACTCAGGTTGGCTTACGCCAAATGGGAATTTACTGGTTCACATACCTGGGAAGTCCTGAGATAAGCAGCCTGTAGGTACAGGTGGATCCAGGGACCCGATGTCGGCATGTGCTCCTTGCCTTAGCCCCCGGCTCTGCTATGTTCATGTGGCAGTCAGCCTTGAATCGACTTTCCTTTGTTTGAGTGATGGCCAAAGGCCCAACACTCAGCTGACATCACAGCCAGCAACCCCGGCAGAAATGGAGCCCTCCTTGTCAGTAGTTACAGCACAAATAGCCATTGTCCCTTGGTTCTGACTGGCTTGGCTTGGGATCCATGCAGCTGCTGACCACCCCCTGTAGCCAGGAGGTCTCTGTCGTCCCACAGGCCATCCTCCAACCATAGTGACTGAGAGGTGGTGGGGGGGGGGGGACCATCACCAGGATGAAAGAAGGGCAGGCAAAAGCGGTTGTCCATGAAAGCATCTTTAAAACATCCAAACTCAGACGGACATACGGTTTGGTTAGGAACCACCTGGTGTTCTTGTGACTCCTCTAGTGGAGAGAACTTCCCAGTAGGGTTTCCCAGGCTGTAATCTTTATGGAAGGAAAAACTCTTTGCTCCCCCAGAGCAGCTGGAAGGGTTCAAACCCCCCAGCATCTTTGTTTGCAGCACCTACCCCTAACAAACTTGCTGCTCTCCAGAGAACTGGGGCAGAGAACTGCCAAGAAAATTCTGAGACAGCACATCTTCATGGAAGCAGGGCAGCTGAGGCCTTCAAGCTGCTGGCCTGCCAGCTCACAGTCTTATTCCTTGTCCATTAGGCCACCCGGGTCACCAAGAGACACACAGAGGGCCTTGGAAACCATGCCCCTGTCATTCCTATTGTGGTGGGGCTAAGGGCCCAGGTGTCCACCCCTGCCCCCATGGCCCTGCCACATGTTCCTCAGAGGACCTGACCCTCCTTCTGCCTGTCGCCTTGCAGAACCTGAAGCGAGTCGCTGAGGTGTGGATGGATGAGTATGCTGAGTACATTTACCAGCGCCGGCCGGAGTACCGCCACCTCTCCGCCGGGGATGTCGCTGCCCAGAAGAAGCTCCGCAGCTCCCTCAACTGCAAGAGCTTCAAGTGGTTTATGACCAAGATCGCCTGGGACCTGCCCAAGTTCTACCCACCTGTGGAGCCCCCAGCGGCAGCCTGGGGGGAGGTGAGTCTAGTGGGCTGGGTGGGAGTGGCCTGTGCAGAGCCCTGGTGGCAGGTGTGAGGTTCAAAACCAACTGCTGTTCCGAGGAAGAAAGACGGGGTTTCTACTCCGCAAACCAGCTCCGGTCTCAGAAACTCACAGAGGCACGTCTGCCCGGTCACCTGGACTCCCTGTGAGTGGGCATTGCCTCTCTGCCAGTATAAAGCAGCAAACGGTGTGCTTTCTTTTCTCTTCCTCTCTCCCACTGTTCCTCCTGCCCTTGTCCCCCAGGCCCCCATGGCAATCCCCCTCCCCACTCCCCTCTACTTCTCTCTCGATGTGTTACATAATGCTCCAAGTAAAGACAAGTGACAACTTGACGTCACCAGCATGAATTTTACCCTTCATCTTGACCTCGGCAGTGCTGGTTTTCCCTGTAATCATAAGAGCATTCAACTGGCGGGAAACTGCTGAAATTGCTGGTGTGTAATTCACGCCTTGTCTGGGCCTAAGAGAAGAGTCGCTCTTACCAGGATGGTGGAAACGTGACACCAAACCTTATATTTCACCTCCAGGGACCGTGCACACCCTCTAGGAATCTGGTTAACCCGGAACCAGCCACGCCTTCCCTCCTGGGTCACGGTTTGCAGTGTGATGATTGTCTGATAGGAAGGGTCTTCTAGAGTAAAATGACCAGATTTTAAGTGGGTCACTATTGACTGGGGGGTGGAGGGTGGGGTCCTTGATTAAAAATTTGGCCTATATAAAGCAACAAAAACTTTCATAGAGGGGCTGAGCCCTGGTGGCGTAAGTGGTTGAGTGCAAGACTACGGCCCGTGGGCTTGGCGGTTCAAGTCCAGCGGTGGCTCTCAGGAGCAGCACTGGATAGCGCCCACGACCACCAGAGGCAGTGATACCCACCCCCCAAAAAAATTTTTTTTCATAGAACACAAAAATAGTATTATATTATTTTAATTTTAAAACACCACGGGATGTTGTTAGATTGTTAAAAAGTGGGACATCTGGTCACTCTAGAGGCTCCTGGGGATGTAGAGATCTTGGAATTTCCCCTCGTACAGAGAAGGAACCAGTAAGAAAGGCTGTGAGAGGATTCCTCGGTCGTTCCTGTTTCTTAGGACACCAGCAGAACACCTCAGGATGGACAGAAAGCAGCCCTCTCGGGCCTGTCAAGGCCTTCGCTCACTCAGGCAGGGGACTTTTCATGGTCAGGCCCCTGGGGCCCCCGAGTGGAGGCTGGCTGGGTTTCCTAGCACTGCCATCATCAGGTTCCGCAGCGATGGCGTTAAAGAAGTGGATTTTTGTTTCCCTTGGTGCTTCAAGAGGCTAAAAACCCAAACCAGGACCTCATTCTGATGGGTCCCACACCCAGCAGGGGCCCCGAGGTTCACTTGGTCCCTCGGATTGTAAACCACCTTTGCCAGGCATCTGCTATCTGTGTGTGCTATCTTTGTGTCTACTCCAGCCTTTGTATAGCCTTTGTACCTTACTAGAAATGATTAGATTTGGAGTCCACCCTACACTGGTAGGACCTCATTAACACAAAACAAGAAAACCAGTTTCCAGATAGGATCACATCCACAGATATCAGAATTAGGGATTCAACACCTCTTTCTGGAGGAAGGGCAGGACACAATCCAATACGTAACAAGCACTGTTTGGATTCCCAAGCCTCCTGAAATCAAATTCCTCTAGAAGCAGTGTCAGTAAGTCTGCATTCCAACCACCCATCCCCACCAGTACCCGATCCTCCTGCCAGGGGGCTTTGAAGCTCTCAAAAGACCAGTGTTTTGAGGAGCTGCTATGTGTTGACTCTTCCAGGCACTTTTAGCCACCCTGGGCAAGCTTTCTGAAGACAGCTCAGCTCAGACAGCCTAATGTCCCTGCTGGTCCTCACCTCCCACCCCGGTCGAGTGGTTGGCTTCCTGCAGTCCCTCACAAGTCCTCTTCTCCCTGCTTCCCTTCCAGATCCGCAGTGTGGGCACGGGTTTATGTGCAGACACCAAGCATGGGGCCCTCGGCTCTCTGCTGAGGCTAGAGAACTGCGTGCGGGGCCGCGGGGAGGCCGCCTGGAACAACATGCAGGTAAGGCCCCCGGTGGGGTGGCACTAACAGCCCCTCCCGCCACCCCTTCTGCAGTGTGGAGTGCTCTTACGGTCAGGGTTAGAGGAGGGAGCCGTGTATCAGCAATGCAGGACACCAGGAGCGTCAAGATGACTTTATGAGTCATTTATAGGGTAGGATGAGGGGAGAAAGGGGAAGTCGATCACAAGGATCAACCTGGAACCCCCTCTCAGGGGAACGAACAATGGAAAAGTGGGTGAGGGGCAATGGAGAATGATGTAAGATATGGAAATAATAGTCTATAACTTATCAAGGGTTTATGGGGGAGAGCATGCAGGGGAAGAAACGGGGAGTTGATATCAAGGGCTCAAGGGAGAAGAGAATGCTTTAAAAATGATGATGGCGGCCTATGTGCTTGACACACTGGATGAATGTATGAATTTTGGTGAGAGATGTAAGAGCCCCAATAAAAGTTTTCAAATTTTTCAAAATAGCCATCTTATACAATGACTTCACGAAAGAGGAGGCCTTACCACTGCGATAAAGCCATCGGACAAAGCTGTTTGGGTTGCAGGTGATGAGCATCCAGCCAAAGTGGCTTTGACCCAAAAAGAGAGACTTATAGGCTCATGGCACCACAGTCTAAACAATGTCATCGGGATCTCTCCAGCATCTCCACATCCCTTGACTCCCTGCCGCTGCTTTCTTCTTTGCCGGCTCGCCCCATTGGCAGCAGGAAGTGCAGCAGAGGCCTCCAGGCAGGCCTCCCACGTCCCATCTGGAACTTCATGCTGTGGCTCCCTGGAGCCAATGACTGTCCAGACCTGGGTCATGTGGCCAGTCCTGAAGGATGTCATCCTGAGGAAAGAAAGGAGAAGAGTGTGGGTCCCCAAGGGATAATGCCAACAGAATGAGGGGTACAAGGCAGCTTTACCAGACCAGCCACCTCCTCTGAGCAACGGCATTGAGCTTTCTGTGATGCCTCCCTCAATGCTGCTAGCACAAATGTCAAGAAACCAGGACTCCAGAACGGATAAACCCCGCAAGAACAGTCACGGGTGAAGCGATACCATGAAGGCGGGGGAAGGTGGAGGGAGAAATAGGGAGCCGACCACAATAATCAATGTATTAGCACCACCCCCACCACCCCCAGGAACAAACAACAGAAACGCAGGGGAGGGGAGATAGCGGCTTATGTAAGATATGAAGAAAATAATATATAATGTATATGGGTTCACAAGAGTGAGAGGGATACCAAGGGTTCAAGTGAAAAGGAAATGCTTTGAAAATGGCAATGGCAACTTACATAAAGACATGACTAATACAATGGATGTATGGGTTGTTACAAGAACTGTAAGAGCCTCAATAAAATTGTTTGTTTTAAAGAAGAAAGCAGGGGCTGAGCCCCAGTGGCGTAGTGGTTGTGTGCAGGACTGCAGCCCACTGGGACGGAGGTTCAATTCCAGCAGTGGGGCTGGGCCTCCTACTCCCACCACCGGAGAGCAGTGATGCCAAAAAAACAAAACAAAACAAAAAAAACAAAGAAGAAAGCAACCCAGAATGCACCGACTCTGGCTTCCAGCACATGCTCACCATCTCTATGTAAGTGTGGAAGAGTTCTCCTCTGCATATAGGGGTGGCCACGAGGCACGGTTGATTGGATAGCACCAAACAGTGGCAGCAGCATTATAAGATAGGTTTAACCGCAGCAGAATTATGCCTCATTAAATACATAGCAGACAAAATGTTCTCTGCTGTGCGCTTCCATTTGCATTCATCTGTGCACTGGTGCCACAGACAGACCAGTGGCTTCCAAGGGATGGACAGGAAGAGGCAGAGGGAGAGATGACAAAGAAACACACTGACATGTTTGGGGATCACGGATATGTTTATCATCTTCATTGTGCTGATAGTTCCATGGGTGTAAACATATGTCTGACTGTATCAAAGTGTACACTTTAAATGCATATCATTTATTATATGCCAATTATCTTCAATCAAGCTGCTAAACAACAACTGAAAAAAGCTATCAGCCAGATGCAATATGTGGACCTGGTTTGAATTCTGATTCAAACAGGCTGACTGGGAAATTAAATTTATAAAGTATTCAAAAGCACTTAACTCAGAATGTTGATGGCATTAAGAAGGTAGTATTATAATTATGGAAGAACTAAAAGGTAGTGTGGTTATAGGTGAATGCATGTCTGCATACAAGTGTATAGTGTGCGTGTACATTTCAACCCTGTAGGACAGATTAGAACTGCCCCATGTGTCTCCAAGACTATAAATCTCTGTGGGAGCAGAAAACCTCGCCTTTGTCCTGAAAAGTAGCTCGTGAGTTCAGACGGCTCACCTTGAGGTTAGCAACCCACAGCCTAACCGGTTACACCACCTGAACTCCTTTGATATATATATATATGTGTGTGTGTGTATATGTATACATATATATGATATCTTAATTTAAGAATATAAAAAATTTATATACAATAATCACATAGGGAGCACCAACATGGATAATTCTTAGACTTATTTAAACACTGTGATTTGTTGAGAGATTCCAAGGGTTAGGACCTCGGTCTTGTGGGGCAAATCAGCACATTGGCATGATACCATATGTAAAGTTCATGGTCTACACCCTAGCTTGGTGAGTAAGTGGCCCTCTAAAATATAACTGTTTGATCGCTGAAGTAAAAGAGAAAGCAAGAGACCAAAAATTCGTACAAGAAACTAGTCCACAGGCCTAATAGCTTGCATGAACCATAACCTTATCTATCCTGGGACCTGAAGAACTAGATGGTGCCCTGCTCACAGTGAAATCAGAAACAACACAATTGATGGATCCTGGATACAATGAGAGCAGTGTAAGGAACAAAACGCAAAATTTTTAAAAGACTAGACTAACTGGGCCAGTTGAGACTGGAGGACTCCCTGACACTGTTGCCCTGAGGTAATCTTTAAACCTTGAGCCAAAACTTTCCCATGGGGCTGGCAATCCTCTAGCTAACAGAGATTGGCTCATAAAATAAACAATATCATCTCTGAGTGCTGTGCTTCTTTAAAACAATCATCTATGTGAGACCAAACATCTGTATAAGAGCAAACATCTATATGAGATCAAAATTTACTCAAAAGCAAAGACAAGAAGGTAAAGAACAGAGAAACTGCATGACCGGAAAAGGAACAGCCAGAAGAAAAATCATGAGAAAGCTGATACACTGTGAAAAAAAGGTAACCAGTGACCCATAAAAATTATAGAAAAATTGTTAACTGAGAACCTACTTTGCCATGTAAAACTTCCCGGAGTCATAATGAAATACCTTAATTAAAAATAATTGTTTAACTTTTCATTGCTTTATGGTACTCACGGAAGGCCTTACACCCGACATGAGGTAGTTTCTGGAGTCTGCTTCAGAATAATAAGTGGGAAGGAGGGGTAGGGCTGTAATTGGCAATTGCCGAAGCTGAGCAGTTGGGGTGGGAGGTGTGGTCAGGCAACCTTGTCTGGGCCTCGGAGTTCAGAGGTGTCAGTGACAAACTAAAGGAGGGGGTGGGGCGGCCTTGCTGCCCCTTTCAAAGCATCCTCCTGTGCACAGGTGTTCACATTCACCTGGAGGGAGGACATCCGGCCCGGAGACCCCCAGCACACCAAGAAGTTCTGCTTTGATGCCATCTCGCACACCAGCCCGGTCACCCTCTATGACTGCCACAGCATGAAGGGCAACCAGCTGTGGAAATACCGGAAGGTAAGCCAGGGGTCCGTGGGGCGCAGGAAGCAGGGCAGCTTGCGTGGGGTGAGCAAAAGCTGATGGGGGGGATGCCTAGGAGAGTAAGGCGCTCAGCATTTGAACACAAGCTGAAAGGTTGACATTTTAAACACACACACGGGGCACCTCAGAAGAAAGATCTGACCACCTGTTTCTGAAAGGTCCCAGTCTTGGAATCCCTATGGGCCAGTTCTGCCCCCCACACAGGGCTGTCAGGACTCAGAATCGACTTGACAGCAAGCAGCAGCAGCAGCAGAGGGATGGGTCAGTTAACACCGGGAGGTTTTTTTAAGGCAAGGCACAACTTCCACATAGAACTCACGCACATGCTTACTCCCCGCACCCACCCTGGCCAGTTCTCCACTTGTTCCACCGAGACTGTAAATCCAGAGGTTGCTGTAGCATTTTCAGATTCTTACGTGTTGGCAGTGTGACTCCTTAAGAAAAAAAATAATAAAAGCCAGCGTGAGAAGTGGCAATGGAGACAGGCAGCGGCAGGGCCCAGGCCACGCGTGGCACTTGCCATGTGTGCCCCCATCCCAGTGGCCAGAACAGGGCCGCGTGGTGACACCCCCTGCGAGGGAGGATTCAGAAGAAAGCCCGCGGGGTGGCGAGCAGCTAGGCAGCCAGGCCCTCGCCGCTCACTGCTGCTGCGTTGGCCGCCACCGCTGTGTGACCGTGGCCATCCCCAGTGCTGCCTGCCTAACCAGCTCCCTGTTTTGTAGGACAAGTCCCTGTACCACCCAGTCAGTGGCAGCTGCATGGACTGCAGTGAGAGCGACCGCAGGATCTTCATGAATACCTGCAACCCCGCCTCCCTCACCCAGCAGTGGCTCTTTGAACACACCAATGCAACAGTCTTGGAAAAGTTCAATCAGAACTGAAGCCTGGCCTCCCCTGCAGGGGCCACTAGCCCTGTAGCCTTCTTCCGTGAGGAAGGCGAGGGCTTCTGGACTCTGAGCTGGCACAGGTGCAGGCTGCACGGGGTCAGGGTGAAGAGGCTCTGGCAGCCACCCTGCCCTGGCCCTTCAGGAACTGTGTCTCGGGGCTGAGGTGGGAAGCAGACACACGAGAGACCCTGGGTGACAGCCGAGCCTGTCCACAGCCGTGCTGGTGTCATTGGAAACCAGCAACCTCCGTTCATTTTGTCACCCTGTCCCCTCGAGCATCCCATAGAAGAGATGCTGACACTGTCCCAAGCTACCCTGAAATGAGTCCTGTGCTGTTGCCCGGGTGGCTGCCACAGCTGAAGGTCCTGGAGGAAGACAGGCACAAGGGGCCTGCTTGGGGTAACAGAATAACACCCATGCAAAAGTGGGCTGCTTCCGTCTCTGCTTCTGACAGGGCCAGCACTGCCCAACTTCTGTGGTGCCACAGCCCCAAAGGATCTGCCAGGAGACGGCTTCAGCTGCCAGGTGCGGGGGGGCATGAGAGGGACCCCAGTTCTTTGCAGCCACACAGGCCCTGGTCTTGGGGCCTGCGAGGTGCTCTTTTCCAGTCTCCCAACAAGGCCTGTCCTCCCCAGCTTCTCAGGGCCAGCCTTCAGATGCCGGGGGGGTCTGTGGGCCAAGGAGCAGCTCAGCAGACTGGGGACACCCACTAAGTCCCAGTCCAGGCTTCCACCCCCCTCTCTCTACTCCTGGCAGTGACTTGCCTTGAGAGGACCGAGGTGTTCATCTGGAGCCCTCTGGGGAGGCGTGGGGTCAGGAGCCTTGCCCCTGACCTCATGGCGGCTCCAGTTCTCAGTAGAACTCATTCCAAAGCCCTCGTCAGCCCGCCCCTCCCCCTAGGATGCTGCCCACGGGACAGATTGTCTAGCATCCAGTGTGGTACTCTAGAATGTCATGCTGAAAGGCCACCCAAGGTTAGAGAGAACCTGTAAAGTCCAGTCTTCCTGGGATGGGGGATATAAGGGGCGGGGGGCACTTGCCCTTCATCTGTACCAGGAGATTGCACCACCCTGATCCTTAGAAGAGAGGGAAACCCTGGAACCACCCTGCCATCGCCACCATTCCAGCTGCAGTCTCATTTGCTATGAAGGGGTGCCCCCAGCTCCGTGCCTGCCCTCCATGGTGGCACTTTGCTTGGATAACTGGGTGTTAAACCCTGGAAGGCTCCCAGGCCCATCGGAAGCATCTGCGGAACCAGCCTGCCATCTCGGGGTTGGAAATGGAAGCTGCACCCCCAGCTAGGCCGAGAAGGACTCCGAGTCAGCATTTCTTAGGGTTGGCTGGGTCATCTGTCAGTGGAGCAGAACTCACAAACCTGCTGGCTGGTCTCCTGGCTGTTGATGGAGGAGAGTGGGGGGAGGTAATAGAAGATTAAACACCCGCTCCCAGCACCCCCCTGGGAAACATGGAGCTGGCTGAGGGGCACTGCCATGCAGCCCCAGTGTTTGTGAAGCGGCTGGTGGCCCCCGGTGGCCTTCTCCAGTGGGACATCACACCCTGAGAAGTGGCGCTCGGTCGGAGCAACTCAACAGATGCCATCAATGAGAAGGCGCCACGGGGCCATTGGGGTGTGAAGAGCAGACCCGTCACCAGCGAGCAGAGCAGCATCTTTCAAATAAAAACTGTGCCTTCTAAGAAGAAAAAAATGCAAATGTACAGTAAATCCCAAAACTTGAACCATTTCCTAGTGCCTTGCTAGACACACCATGGGGCGTGAGGGGGGAGGGGGCCGGGGGGGGCGGTTGGTGCTGAACGCAGCTCCCGTTGGGGCGTGTGTCTCATTCCCTCTCATCTCATGTCAAGCAGGAGAGGTTGGGCCCAATGTGGGCCCAGAGCAGGACTGAGACAGGGCCAGTTACCGAGGCAGAAGGCCCCTCACTGAGTTCCTGGCCTGAGCCTGCCTGCAGCCTCCTCCTCCCGGCCCCATGCGTCAGGGCCAGGCAGAACCTAAATGTCCAAAGGACCCCACTCCCGGGGGGCAGCAGCGATCTGGGTGGGCAGGGATTTCTGGGGGAAGCCAGTGCAGTGAGCAAGCTGGCCTCCACCTGCCTGCTCCTGCCTTCGGTGCCCCTCCTGCATCTGGTTCCACATCCTCAGCGGGCCCCGCCACAGCCGTCACCTGAGCCAGGACCTTGATCTTGGCAAAGTGTAGGATAGACCTTTGACTGAGTGGGAGGGAAGAGGAGGCCACCTTTGTTTTTCACCTCATTTTTGAAAACTCCCTGCTCGCACCCTCTGCTGTTGTCCAAGAGTGCGCAGGCCCAAACCTGTGGACTGTGGGCAGCCAGGGGCCAGTGAGGAAGAATGTCAACCTCCCCCTCTACACACACACACACACACACACACACACACACACACATTTTTCGAAAGCTAGTGTTTTGGAGATGAGGTCACAAAAGAGGACAGAGTTAAGAAAGTAACTGACCATGTTACCCAGGCCTTTCCACAGCAGACTTCCAGAAACTTCTGAAAGCAAACCCCGTCTTCATGCTCCGAGGGGAACGTGTGCCGTGTGGTCCCTTTCCACTTTGAAGATGACCCAGGAACTCTTGACTCTTCCCTTTGTGGGAGAAGTAACGCGGAGGCTGAGAGGGCACCCCACAGTAGGGGAGGGGGCAGGGACAGGAGACAGAATGCTAGAAAGAGAGCCGTCTTTTCAGAAGGTGAAGCACACACGTCCCAACATGCACTCAGCATCCTCTCCAGATAACCCTGTTGAGTTGTGATTTTTCCACTGAAGAAAAGGATGAACTAAATGGCCCCAGGGATTTTTTTCTCTAGGTATCTCCATTTTTCTAGTCTCCGGTGGCTCAAAAGAAGGAAGGATAAAAAAGAGTCACAAAGCACCTTTACATAGGAACCGACTGTAGGGATCTTTGCTTCAAGGGTACCTCGTTTGCTTGTGAGAGTTGGGTGATCTTTTCGCAGTCCCAGGAGCCTCATGCTTTTTGAAGACAGTCAAGGAGGAAAAGGGAAGGGGCGCAGTTCTGTTCTGGAACTCTTTCCCACTTTCAACCTATGTTCTTTTCTGTTTAATTAATCAATTTATTGGAAGCTCTTACAAGTACTGTAAGAAGCCATAATTCAATTAGATCAAGCATCGTTGTACAATTGTTTCCCCCAGCCTTTTCAAAGCATAATCTTTCTTCTTGAACTCTTCCCCCCCTTGCCCCCCCCCACCCTTTGTCCCCTCCCCTCAACCAGTGCTCTCTGTGAAAACCCAAGTCCTGTTTGAGTTCAGACTTGATCTTGAGCCAAGACCGTTACCACCTCTGGGCCAGGAGTCAGACCTACATTCCAAGTGACAATGTCCCCTTCACCTCTGCCCCCAAATGGCTTTAGTTCTCCTCTCCACAGCAGCATTGGGCTCCCACTCTACTGCTGAACTGAAGGCAAGGAACTCCAAAGGGGAAACGGCGGGAACCGGCCTAAGATCCCACCGAGAACAGTCCAAGCTGCCACCATCTCCTGTCTGGAGAAGGGATCCTGTGTGGAGGACTAGCCGACCATGTACAATTGTGATTGTTGTTGAGTAAACCTCCAGACTTTCTCTAAAGTGGTCTCTTGTCTTCTTCCTTGTCATGCGCCAATCTCCTTTCTGTCATCACACGATCCCCCACCCCCACCCCACCCTAATGCTTGCTGAACACTTACTGAGCATAGAAAGGATAACGACCAAGACAGGCAAATTCCCAAGAGCGGTCCCTCTAGGGGGCTGGGGAGGCAGATCTAAAACAACTACGCGTGCTTGAGTTTGAAGAGAGACTGGGGTGGGGCTAGTATTAGATCAGATGGCGAGAAGTCATGAAAGGAGTGAGACAGGCGTTCTGGGACGGGAGTGTTGCAGGCTGGAGCAGCAGCCCTCAGTGCTGCTAGTCCCTGAGGTGGAAGTAGTGTCAGACTAGGGTCAACATAGACAAGTTCAAAGACAGAGGGAAGGCAATGCATAAAGGGCCTTTATACACCTCGAACTCAAGAATGGACAATATAAAAAGGACTTAATTCATTCCCGATACTCATTCACTCCATCAGTCACAAGTCCTTCCTTAGCAAAAACGTTTTGCTGCTATTGGATATTGGCTTTAATACTACCTGGAGGGACGATGAGATCAACTAGCAGCGATATGAAGATGGTGTAAAACCAGGCAGTGTCTCGTTCCGATGCATATAAGGTCCGGATGGGTAGGAACTCCTTCATTGGCACTGAACAACTACAGCAGTGTAGAAACAGCACTGGTTGGCCCAGCAACTTTGATAACCCCAAACGAAGATGAAAGCAATCCACTCTCACAGAACCAGAAAGAACTGGTTGACGTTCATCTCTTGGAGAAAGTATGTTGTTAGATGCCCTCCAGTCAGCCCTGATCTCTAGTGACCCTCTGCACAGCAGAACAAAACTACAGACCCCATGTCATCCTCACAATTGTTCTTAGACCTGAGCCCACTGTGTCAGTCCATCTAGTCAAGGGCCTTCCTCTTCCCCTCCACTTTCCTAAACATGATGTCTTCCTCTGGGCACTGCTCTCTCCTCACAATATATCCAAAATATGTAACATATCCAAAATATGTAACAGCAAACCCTGCCAACCTTGCCTCTAAGGAGCACTCTGGCCTTACTTCTTCCAACACAGATCAGTTTGCCCTTCTAGCAATCCATGCCCTTTAAATATTCTTCCCCAGCACCACAATTCAAATCCTTCTATTCTACAGCAGCGGTTCTCAACCTGTGAGTTGAGACCCCTTTGGGGGCCGATTCATAACAGTAGAAAAATGACAGTTATGAAGTAGCAATGAAAATAATTTTATGGGGGCTGAGTCCCGGTGGTGTTGTGGTCCACTGGGTTGGAGGTTCAAATCCAGCAGCAAGGCTGGGCCTCCTACTTCCACCACCAGAAGGCAGTGATGCCCCAAAAACAAAACAAAAAATTTTATGGTTGGGGGTCACCACAACATGAACTGTTAAAGGGTCACGGCATTAGGAAGGTTGAGAACCACTGCTCTATGGTCCTTGTGGTTCAGTGTCTAATTTCCACCTGCAGTGTAGAATACCAAGACTTGGGTCAGGTGCATCTTAGTCCTCATAGTAATATCCTTGATCTTCAATCATCTAAAGAGTTTTATTGCAGCAGATTTACCTAATGCACAATGTGGATCTCCTATGACTGCTGCTTCCATACTCATTCATTATGGATCAAAGACAAAATCCTTGTCAACTTCAATCTTTGCTCCATTTATCATGGTGTTACCTATTGATCCACTGGTGTGGACTTTGGTCTTCCTAACACAGGAGTTGTAATTCCTGAGAGCTACAATCCTTGATCCTTCATCAGCAAATGCTTCACATCCTTGTCACTTTCAGCAAGAAAATTGTGTCATCTGCCATCCTCCAATCTGATGCTGCCTTTTTAATAAAAGCCAGCTGCTCTGATGCTTGCTCAGCATCCAGATTATACAAGGATGATGCACACCATTCCTGACTCTAACCCATGCAGTATCCCCTTGTTCTGTCTACCCAACTGCCTTTTGATCCATGTACAAATTCTGAATAAGCACAATGAAGTGTTCTGGAGGTCCCATTCTTCTCAAGGTTAGCCACAGTTTCTTATGGGCCACACAGTCCAATGCCTTTGCATAGTCAATGAAACATAAATAAACATCTCTATGGTATTCTCTGCTTTGAGCCAAGATCCATCTGCCATTAGCAATTATATCACTTGTTCCATAGCCTCTGCAGAATCTGGCCTGAACTTCTGGCAATTCCCTGTCAATGTACTGCTGCAACTTTTATTGGATGATCTTAAGCAGAATTTTACTTGTGTGTCATAGCAGTAATATACCATTCTGTAGTTTTAGCATTCTGCTGGGTCACCTTTGGGGGGAGGGGCGGTAATGGACACAAATATAGATCTCTTCCAGTCAATTGGCAAGTAGTTGTCTTCCAAATTTCCTAGTGTGGGCAAAAGAGTTTTTCCAGTGCTGCTTCAGTTTTCGGAAACCTTCTAGTGGGTATTCCAATCACTTCCTGGAGCTTTGTTTTGGAGACACAATCAGTGCACCTTGAACTTCTTCCTTCTTCCTTCTGCACCGTTGGTTCTTGCTCGTTTACTCTCTCCTGAAATGGTGGCCTGTTGACCATTCCTTTTTGGTACAGGGATCCTGTGTATTCTTTTCCGGCTTCTTTTGATTCTTCCTGCATCATTCAATATTTTGCCTATAGAATCTTTCAAAATTGCAATTCAAGACTTGTATTTTTAGTTTTTCAGAAGAGCATATTCAGCATTTGGTGTTCCTAGTTTCTTGAGCATTTCATCATAACATTTGGCTTTGTCTTCTCAGGTTGATTTTTTAAGTTTTTGATATAGCCCTTTCCCTTTGCTTTAGCTACTCTGTGATTAAGATCCACTGTCAGAGGTTCTTCTGACATCCATTTGGCCTTTTCTTTCTTTATTGTCTTTTTAATGACCTTTCGCTTTCTTCATGAATGATAATCTTGATGTTCTCCCACAGCTCATCAGGTCTTTTGTCATTAGTGTTCAGTACATCAACTTTGTTCTTGAGGTGTTCTCGAAATTCAGGTGGGCTAGACTCAAGGTTGGATTTTGGATCCTGTAGATTTGTTTTCATTTTTTTTTTTCAGCTTTATCCTGAACTTAACCTATGAACTTACATATGAGCAATTGATGGTCAGCCATCGTCTGATTTTTAGCTTCTGATATTGAGCTCCATCAGATCTTCCCACAGATGTAGTCAAGTTGATTTCTAGGTATCGCAGCTGAGGATATCCATATATAAAATCTCCTTTTGTGTTGTTTAAAAGTGGCATTTGCTATGAACAAGTTGTAGGTTTTGCAAAATTCTATCCTGCCATCTCCAGCTTCATTTCTATCACCAAGACCATATTTTCCAGCCATATTTTCATATTCTCTTTATTTCCAACTTTTGCATTCTAGTCACGAATAACTACCAATGCATCTTGATTGCATATTTGATCAATTTCCAACTGAAGTCATTGGTAGATTTCCTTAATGTCTTCACTAGCTTTTGTGGTGGGTGCATAAATTTGAGTAATCATTGTACTGATTGATAGATATACTCTGATGACAGATTGGATATAATCTGATCACAGATAGCAGTGTACTTCATGATTTTGCACACTTTTAAAAATATTTTATTTAGGGCTCTTACAGCTCTTATAACAATCCATACATCAATTATATCTGCATATTTGTACATATGTTGCCATCATCATTTTCTATACATTTTCTATTTCAGCTCTTGGTATCAGTTCCTCTTTTTCCCCTCCATCTCTCACCTTTCACTATCATGAGCCCTTGATAAATTATAAGTTATTATTTTCATATCTTCACTGAAAACTGTCTCCCTTCACTCATGGTTCCATTGTTTGTCCCCCTGGAGGGACTGGGGTGTTGTAGGGTCAATCAGTTCCCCTTTCCTCCCCTTCTCAAACCACCCCCCATGACTTTTCCCCTGTCCTCCTGATATCGCTATTCCTACTTCTATAATCCAACCTGGATTCTTTGTATTGTGAGCTATTATCTATACCAGTCTAGCCAGACTGAAAGATAGCACAGGGGTCATGATTGGGGGGGGGGGCGGGTGGCAGCCTCAAAGAACCAGTGGAATGTTGCATGTTTTATCGGTGCTATCCTGCACCCTATTTGAGGTCTCCCTTCCTTGTGATTCTTCGGGGTGCCCTACTTTCTACAGATGGGATTTAGTTCTCTATCCTGACCCCCCTTCTCGCCCCCCATTCTCAACAATATGTTGTTTTTAATTTATTTGGGGTCCTCTGATGCCTGTTATCTGTCCTGTTGACTCCTGTTCTGTAGACACCACATGGTCTCACAAGCTGGTGTGCTTCTTCCATGTGGACTTGTTGCTTCTCTACTAGATGACCACTTGTTTAACTTCAAGCCTTTAAGACTCCAGCTTCTATATCTTTTGATATCTGGGCACCATCAGCTTTCTTCACCACATTTGTTTATGCACCCATTTTGTCTTCAGTGATTGTCTTGGAAAGGTGAGTGTCTCAGAATGCCAGGTTGTTGGAACAAAGTGTTCTTGTATTGAGGGACAGTATGATTAGAGGCCCCAAGTTCATTCATTTCCTCAATGCATTGCCATATAAATATATGTACATAGACCAATACCTCTATTTTATTAATATATTTACATGTGTGCACACCTATGTCTATACCTCCACCCATAACTTTGCTTTTCAGATCTTTCCTCTGTTTCCTTTTATCTTCCTCCTGCCCCACCATCATGCTCACCGCTCACTTTCTGCCTCCTCCTCCCCCCACGTCCCTCTGGAACCATTGGTCCCAATGAAGTGTAATGGAGAGTGCTCTGAAAACGAAGTGCTTGCATCCATGCCTATCTTACGTAAGTAGGCAAAAGAACAATAACAGAAACGAAACAAAAGATGGATGAAAAAAGGGGAGGAACAAAGAAGCACACAAACAAAAACATGTAGATAATTCCAAATCTGTCCCCTGACCTTTCTAACTATCTCCACAGTTCCAGGAACTGCCCCTCCTAGCTGGGAGTCTGTCTATTTGGGGGCTCTGTAGCTGCCCTCCCATGGCTGATCTGCCCTATTCCCTCCTTGGTTCACCCCACTCTTTGGGAGTGAGGGCTGGAGTCAGACCAAACTCCCTCCCTGCCATGAGTCCCCAGTATGTCACAGTGTGTCATGGCAAGGGGACATCATGTCACGCATTCTCCTTTCTGATAATGAACGCACATTACTTTTGGTTGTGTCATTCAGGCATAGTAAACCATACGATCTGATTCAATACCAATGGCTAATACCAGTCCATTTCAGCTCACTAATGCCAAGAATATCAATCTTCATGCGCTCTTTTTCATTTTTTTTTACCATTTCCAGTTCTCCTAAGTTCATACTTAGCACATTCCAAGTTCCACTAATTAAAAAAATTTTGCAGCTGTTTGTTGACCTTGAGTCTTGCCCCATCAACGAATGAAGATCTCTAAGGCACCACTCCCATGGACTTTACCTGATTCATGTCCCCAGAGTCAAGTCCCCTCAAGGAATCAGGTCCTCTTCCATCACATCTTGAGTGCCATTGGACCTTAGGGACCCATCTGCTGACAGCATCACCAACAATGTTCTGCTTCCTTTGTGTAGGCTTGCACTAATTGAAAACTCTTCAAAGGTGTGCCTAAGGTTATCAGTGGCTTCTTCCTCCGAGGCAGAGAGCTGAGTCCTTCGTTGTCTGTTCTAACACTGGAAGAGCCTCTGAAACCTGTTCATTTTGGGTGACCCTGCTGGCATTTGAAATACCAGTGACATCCAAGGGGTACCCCGCAAAAAACAATGCTCATTTGTGTTGGATTTGTTTTGTTGTATGTGAAGGGGATAGTGCATTTGAAGTTCATTCCACTAAGTCAGAGTGTTCAATGAGCCTTCTATTTAGAGGTTCTGAAAAGATTGAGGAACAGGATGTGATAATCAAAAGGCCTGATTTGTGGTAGACGAGGGACTGGTTTTGCCACCAGGGCAATGCACCTGCTCATGCAGCCATCTCAGTGCACTAGATTTTGGCAAAAAGCAACATGCCTCTTGTCAGACGCACCTTACTCACCTGACCTAGAAGCAACTTCTTTTTGTTTCTGTGAATTCAAAAGAATATGAAAGGACAGCAATTTGACAGTATAGAAGAGGTGAAGAAAACAATGAGGGAGGTGCTGTCAGCCATCCACACAGATAAGTTTGAAAAATGTTGCCAAGAATGGAACTGCAGATTTGGCAAACATATTAAGTGTAATGGAGAGTACTTTGAAGATGATAAGGCTGTTTTGTTTTTGTTTTTAAAAAAAAAAAACAGCTTTGAAAAAATTCCAGGCTTGGGGAGTACCCTCTTGTAGCTTTCAGCATCACAGCAATACGCAAGCCACCACTGTATGACACACTGACAGACAAGTGGTGGTCTTTCAAAGGATTTGGAAGACAGCCAACCAACCGACCGACTGAAAGGGATCCATATTTATGCCTATTCCAAAGAAAAGTGACCCAAGAGAACGCTACCATTGTGGAAGAGGATCCATATCACCAGTCATCCACTGTTGTTGAGGCTGACTCAGTGATCTTCTGGGACAGGCAGGTTCAAATCAATCGCCTTTCAACGAACCCAAAGCTTAACACACTGGCCTTCCAGACCCCTCACTATCACTCCAATGTGGAATTTAGCTGAAGATTATTTTAAAACCTTTGCAGTAGCACATGGACAGGAAACTGCCAGAAATTCATCCGGATTTAGAAGAGGATTTGAAATGAGGGTCATCATCACTGCCGTCAGAGAGATCTTGATCGATAGCGGAGACAACCATGAAGATGCTGATCTGAGCTTTAGTCATTGTACAAAGGCACTTAACTGTGGAGATCATCACAAATTTTGAACAATATTGTGAGGAATGAGAATAATTGAATAGTTGTGTTCACACTGAACATGGATATATATATATATATATATAAAATGTGTGTATATACACACAGATGCTGTGTGTATATATATATACATATTGTGCTTGTGTGAACACATACAACAGCCTGATATGCATATATATTTATCAAGAAGCAGTCATTCTAATAGAACAGGGAATGCTTGATGGTCAAGGGAAATGTGGGTCAGGATGGTATTGTTTCATGATAATTATGTAAACTGGGATGCTAGACTCTATGAAGGAGACTGGCATCAGGGCTCATGAACAACCTGTGAAATGAAGATGGTAGTCTTGCTGAATGCAGAAGGGACTGGAAGCACTGACTAATGAAGATCAAAGGCTACAGCCCTCCGTATAGCTTATTTCTCAACAAGTGGACCAGTCAGCAGCATCCTGATAAATGGAGAAAAGCTTGATTAACATTAGCAAAGATTTCATTTTACATGGATCAACACTCATGGAGGCAGCTGTCAAGAAATCAAATTATAAATCTGGTGCAAAAGACCCCATTACACTGTTTCAAAGCAAAGCTGTCACTCTGATGACTGAGGTGGACCTAACCCAACCCCTGCTATTTCCAGACTCCTTGCATGCATGTGAAAGCTGGCAATGAACAGGAAGGCCAGAGGAGAACCGATGCCTTTGAGTGTCAGAGGTGGGGCAGAATACTGAAAGGATTATGCACTGCCAGAAGAATGAGATTGTCTATCTTAAAAGACAGTACAGCCAGGATGCTGCTTAAAACTAAGGATGGCAAGATGTGGCCTCACATACCTTAGACAAGTCCCTCGAGAAGGACGTCGTGCTTGGAAGAGGGTGAGCAAACACAGGAGGGCCCTCAACAAGATCGATGGGCACAGCGGTTGCAACAACCAGAGCAGGATTGGGAGGGCACAGAAGCAGTGGGATTGCACTCTGTTCTCCATAGGCTTGCTATGAAGTGGCACACACTACAGCTCCTAATACCAATTGCAATAGCATATTGTGGAAGCTGTCTTGGTTTGCCCAGCCTTGCAAATAATTCAGTACAAACTAAACTCACCGCCTCCTCATAGTGACCCCATAGGACAGGGTAGAACTGCCCCTGTGGATTTCTCAGAGTGTAGCTCTTTACAGAAGTAGAACGCCTGGTCTTTCGCCCATGGAGCTGCTGCTGGTTTCAAACTGCAGACCTTGGGGTCACAGCGCAGCTCCTAACCACTAAGCCACGATAACTCCTAATTCAGTATGGCATTCTGCAAACCCTGCTCCCACCTAGCCACAGCTTCTGCAAAAAAGTCAAGGTTTTGGATGGTGCTTCATGCTCCACTATTCAGTGCTTGCAACTTGGTGCTGGCTTTCAGGTGACCAACATGCAGTATAGTCACCTGCTGGTGCTATCATATAGGGACACCAGAAGGCACTGTGGGCCATGGCTTAAAGGCTTTAAAGGGAGTCTTGTTCCCTAGCCTCTTGGACAGGTTTCAGCGCCTGAATCGGGTCTTCTGGATTGCCCTGGGAGCCTCAGAAAAATACCAGATTCTCCATTTTTTTATACATAGATAAAAAATGGACATCCGCAGAATTTCCTGATCCAAAGGACATAGTAGTAAATGAAAGGCCAGTCCCCACTCCCATGTTCTCATAAAATACCACCCTGTGGCTGTGCTCTTATATGTGGAAAGAGTCCATTCTTAAACCCTTACTTTTTTTTTATTTTGGGGACATCACTGCCCTCTGGTGGTTGTGGGAGCTACCCAGCGCTGCTCCTGAGAGCAGCTGGATTTGAACTGCCAAGCCCGCAGACTGCAGTCCCGCACTCAACCACTTATGCCACTGGAGCTCAGCCCCTAAACCCTTTTTATCTGTTGTTGCCTAAGACTTTGAGAAGAATTAGTAAGGAAGAATTTTATTTATTTCATAAAAAGGCATCGAACCAAGGGCTCAAGTAGAAAGCAAATATTTTGAGAATGATGATAGCAGCAAATGTACAAATGTGCTTGACACAATGGATGGATGGACAGATGGATTGTGATGAGAGTTGTATGAGCCCCTAATAAAATGATTTTTTTTAAAGGTATTGAGTTCCTATTATTTCCCAGATCTCCTGTTAGGTCCCTAAGCTGCATTTCTGCATGCATGGAGCTAGAAAGAGATACAGTCCTTGCCTCCTGAAGGTGAAAGTCTACTTAGGAAAAAGTAAGCCAATGAGTATTAAAATCAGAGGATAATTAGGATTTGGGGTAAGGAAGCATGTTTGGGGGAACTTTGCCTTAGGACTGAGGTCGTGAAGTCATGACCTTCCATCAATCAAGGTCCAGCAGGAAATAGCCCAAGGCATCATGGGTAATAGAAGAGGGGAAGTATGGACAGTGCTAAAGAACAAACAAGGGTGACTGAGCACCTCGGGACCAGCACAAATGGAAAGCTCTTACCACCCTCTCCCTCTCTTCCACCGTCAGTCCCCCGCCCTTTGCCTACTCTCGGGAGCTGAACTGAGCTAAAATCAGAGGGAGGGAGCTTATTGGGGCACAGAGTTGGGGAAATAGAATAGATGGAGTACACATGCCAGAATAACCAGCGTATTTGTGGAAGTGGTAACAGGATGGAGACCTGACAACAGAGCAGCGACTTCATACATGAAGAAGGAAAGAAAATTTGAGTCCAGCAAAAAAGAGTGAACACTCTTTCATTTTTCAATGTTTAGTGAACACTAAACATTTTCTCCTCCACAAAGTAATGAGAAGAGGGACCCCGAATGTTTCTCCTAACCCTAGAAATTGACAAATGCTAAAAGCCATCTGAGGAGCACTTATTTATCCAAGGGAGGAAGCGTGGTAGGGACGATGGAAGGAGAATCCTTGTAAGAACAGTTAACTCTTTTGAAGCCCGCCTAACTCACCCTGTTCCCATTGCTCTCCAGCTCCACAGGAGACTGGAAAACTAACAACCTGCATGCCAAGGGATGGGGCAGGATGGGGTTGGAACTCTGCCAAAGTCTCATTTCCAGAGAAGACTCAGAGTACTAAAATCAGGAATGATTGTTGTCAAAAATGATTTTATAGTAATTTATTTCCCCAAATAAAAAGAATCATGAGGGAATACTATACATGAATGCCAGTGAGTTAAATAATCTAGATAAAATGAACCAGTTCCTGAAAGGCACAAGTACTAAAATTGACACAAGAAGATACATAGAATCTGAATAGATAAATCAACAATGATTGAGTTAATCATTAAAAAAAAAAAAAAAGTCTGATACTCAGAAGCCCAGGCTCAGCTGCCTTCACTGGTAAATTTTGCCACATGTTTAAGAAATTAATAGTAACCATTCCCTTGTAAATGTACACACACACACACACACACACAACACTATCGCTCATTCTCTGAAGCCATTGTCAGAAGGATACCAAAACCATAACCATATAGATAACACACACACACACACACGCAAATCACAGATCAGTATCCTTTAAAAAGTTGACAAAAGGCTGAGCCGGGGTGGCCTAGTGGTTGTGCGCGGGACTGCGACTCACAGGGTTGAGAGTTCAAATCCAGCAGCAGCTCTCCAGGAGCAAGGCTGGACTTCCTACTCCCACCAAGGCAGTGACGCCACACACACACACACAAAAAGTTGACAAAAATTCAGATATCTTCTGTAATTGAATTTAAATTATATAAAAAGAACTATACAGTATGAGCAAGTGAGATATATCCCAGAAATGTAAATTTGTTCAACTTACAAAAATCAATGTTATACATGTTAATATAATGAAGAACAAAACCTACATCTATGTCAATGCAGAAAAATATATTTCAGGGCTCCAAGATCCTTTCATGGTTAAGACACTCAACACACACACACACACACACACACACACACACACAAAATTGGGGGCTGAGCCCTGGTGGCGTAGTGGTTGTGTGTGGTACTGAAGCCCACAGAGTTGACAGTTCATCCAGCAGCTGTTCTCCAGGAGGAAGACTGGGCTTCCTACTCCCACCAAGGCAGTGATGCCACACACACACAAAAATGACACTCAACAAACAAGCAAAAGAAAGGAACTTGTTAAACCTGATAAAGGCCTTGTTAAGTGCCACCAAGTTGGCTCCACCTCATGGCCACCCTGTGTAATTACAGAACAATACACTCCGTGGTCCTGCACTAGCTTCACGATCGTTGCTCTGTTTAAGGCCACTGTATCAGTCCATCTCGTTGAAAATCTTCCTCTCTGTGCTGACTCTCTTTCAAGAATGTCCTTGTCTAAGAACTAATCCCTCTTAATAACATCTGGAAGGTACTTGAGACCAAGTCTTGCCATTCTAAAGTGCATTCTAGCTACACTTCTTCAAGACAGATTTGTTTACTTTTCTGGCAGTACATGGTACTTTCCATATTCTCACCAGCACCATAATTAAAATACATCAATTTTCTTTGGTTTTCTTTATTCCTTGTTGAAATTGCACATGCATATGAGGCAATTGGAAATACCAAAGCTTGGGTTAGCAACACCTTAATTATTTAAATGCCAGTGAGTCATTTCCAACCTATGGTCCTACACCATCCTCACAATTGTTCCTCTACCTGAACCCATTCTTTCAGCCGTGATGTGAGTCCATCTTGTCCAGTTTTTCCACTTTACCATGCACGATGTCTGTGTTAGTCTGGGTAGACTAGAGAAACAAATTCACAGACACTCATATGTACATAGGAAAGAACTTTAGATACAACAGCAATTGACTATTGAGAAAACATCCCAGACCAGTCCAGATCCAGTTCATAAGTCCAATATTAGCCCATATGTCTTATATTAATCTATAAAGTCTTCTTCAGACTCATGAAACATGCAATGAAGTTTAAAGCAGGAAGATTACAGGCCAGTGGGTTGGAATTCTTGTGGACCCAGTGGTGTTGTAAGCATTTTGGGGCCAGCAGGGGTCGCCACATGGTTTCTCCAGCTTCCAGGTTCTGGTTGCATCAGAGTAGCTTCATGTGGTTTCCTTTCAGAAATGTCTTGCAGGGACTGAGTAAGTGTCCTACCTCCAGCAAGCTATTTGTCTCCTTAGTGCCTCCAAAAGAGGTCATCAAATTGCCACCTGATTGACAGCTAAATTCCACCCTTTACTTGTAAGTCTCAAATTGACAACAGACTGTGTAACTACCACTGACCACCCCTTGTCAATTGATACTTTCACAGAACTCTTTAGCCATATATAATTTTCAAACAATAATAAAGCCATATCTACTTAACAGGATGTTTTAGTCTGGGTAGACTAGAGAAACAAATTCATAAGCATGCATATGAATATAAGGGAAAGGTTTATCTGCAAGAGGAATGGAATATTGAGAAAGCAGCCCAACCCTGTCCAGTCCAAAGTCAAAAGTCCGATATTAGCCCACATGTCCAATACCAGTCTTTAAAGTCTCCTTCCAACTCACAAAGCATGTGCAGTAGAAGCATCCCGGCGCTGACAGGGGTCTCCCCGTGGCTCCTCATTTCCAGGGCTCAGGGTGCATCAGCAGTATCCATTGGCAGTAGAAGCATCACAGCACTGGCAGGGGTCTCTCTGTAGCTTCTCTGGCCCTAGAGGTCTGGTTCCAAAAGGGCAAAGCCATGTGGCTTCTCCTCCAGCTCCGCCAGTCTCGGTCAGCATGCTGTCATCTCATCTAATCAGTAGTTCGTCTCCAAGAGAGGGTGAGTCTAGTCTCTCTTCTCCAATTGAGAAATACCACAAGACTTCCCAGAATTCTCAGGAGAAAAGTATGCCCACACAGAGGTCTCATTGGCTATCTCCAGATTGACAGGATAGACTCCACCCCTAGACTCCCAATCATGACATTGATGCACGAGTTCATGACTGCCACACAGGGTAAAAGTAAAATACATACAATTCAATATGTGCCTCTCTCATTTAAACATAACACCTTATAAGTGAACAAAACAAAAAAAATACCCTATGCCTACCCATTGCAGTTAATTAACACCCACACCTTAATCCTATAATCCTACAAATATATTCCCCCACCTATAAAAGTTTGAAGCCAACCACTTCATGCCTTTATCCACCCCCATTTGGGTATCCAATTTCTATACTGCCCACTTTCCTCAATGTTTCGAGATCATCTCTTTTTAAAAAATACTTTTATTGGGGGTTCCTACATCTCATCACAATCCATACATTCATCCAGTGTATCAAGCACATTTACATATAGGCTGCCATCATTATTTTCAAAGCATTCTCTACCCACTTGAGCCCATGATATATAAACTGCCATTTCTTCCCCTCCATCCCCCATCTACCCTCATGAACTCTTGGTAAGTTATAGATTATTATTTTCATATCTTACATTGTCCTCCGTCACTCCTCACCCATTTGTCCATTGTTTGCTCCCCTGGGAAGGATTTATAGGTTGATTCTTGTTACCCCCTTTCACCCTTCCCCACCCTCCCCTTATTCTGGTATCACTACTTTCATTGTTGGCCCTGAGCAGTACCTATCTTGGATTCCCTGTGTTGCAGGCTCTTATCTATAGCAGTGTGCATGCTCTGGTCTAATCTGATTTGTAAGGTAGAATTGAGGTCATGATAGTGGAGGGAAGAAAGCACCAAAGAACTAGAGGAAAGTTGTGTGTTTCATTGGTGCTATACTGCATCCTGACTGACTCATTGCTTCCCTGTGACCCCTCTGTGAGGTAATGTCCAATTGTCTATAGATGGGCGTTGAGTCTTGTGTTAGTCCAGGTAGACTAGAGAAACAAATCCATAACACAAGGGAGAGGTTTATATACAAGAGGAATTGAGAACCCAACCCAGTCCAGTTCAAGCCCACAAGTCTGATATTATCCCATATGTTCAATACCAGACTATAAAGTCTTCTTCAGATTCACGAGGGCGCATGCAGTGACGTCAAATGCAGGAAAATCACAGGCCACTGGGTAAGAAAGTCTTAGAATCCAGTGACATTGTAAGCATCTCAGCATTGGCAGAGACCTCTCTGTGACTTAAGCATCTCAGCACTTGCAGGAGTCTCTATGTGGCTTTTTCGGCTTCAGAGGTCTTGTTGCATCAGGGTAAGTTCATATGGCGTCTCCTCTGGGATGTCTCACAGGGAGTCAGCCTTGTGTCTTGTCAGTAGAGCATCTCCAAGGACTGAGGAGTGAGTCTCTCACTTCCAACGGGATTTCTCAAAATTCTCAGGAGAAAGCCATGCCCACACAGAAATCTCATTGGCTATCTTCAGATTGACAGGATAGACTCTACCTCTATACTCTTAATCCTCGAATTGATTATGTGACTGTCACCAGTCTCCACTCCATGCCCCCCCACCTACCCAACCCCCCTTCACATTGGGTTGATTTTGTTCTGGATCTTAGATGTCTGACACCCTATGCCATCTACCTCATGATCACACAGTCTGATGGAATTCTTCCATGTGGGTTTTGTTACTTCTCACTTGGTTATATGGCCACTTGGTTATCATCAAGCCTTTAAGTCACCAGACCCTATATCTTTTGATAGCCAGGCATCATCCGCTTTCTTCACCACATTCGCTTGTGCACACATTTGTCTTCAGCAATCATGTCAAGTAGGTGAGCATCACAGAATGCTGGATTGTTAGAACAAAGTGTTCTTGTGTCGAAGGAGTACTCCAGTTGAGGCCCAATATCCATCTGCAATCTTAATTCTTTTTTTTTTTTTTTTGGTGGGCATCACTGCCTCTGGTGATCATGGGTGCTACCCAGCCACCACTGGATTTGAACCGCCAAGCTCGCGGGCTGCAGTTCCGCACTCAACCACTTATGCCACCGGGGCTCAGCCCTCTTAATTCTTAATATATAGAAGTGAGTACATAGTTGTATTCCCCTCTCATTATATATATTTTTTCATATGTACATGCCTGTATTTAGACTTCTATAAATGTCCTTTGCCTCCTAGTTCGCTCCTCTATTTCCTTTCACTTTTCTCTCGTCCCACCACCATGTTTGTCCTTTATTCAGGTTTAGTAATTCCTCCCTGCTACATTGCCCTTGATTAAACCCCACTAAGCATCTTATGCTCTCCTTTCCATTGATTATAGTTCATTTGTTGTTCCCTTGTCCCTGGCTTGTCCTTCCACCTTCCTTTCTCCCACTTCCTCTTCTGCTGTACCCCCCCAGAACTATTGACCCCATTCTGTTCATCTCTGAATTATTTGTCCTGCCTATCTTATCTAGATCAATATGCAGATACATTCATGAGCACAAAAAAACAGGCAAAGCCAAATAAAAGAACAAAGAAAGTCAAGAGCAAATTAAACAACAACAAAAAGAAAGCCTCTGACAAAAATGGAAAAGCCTATAGATAGTTCAAAGTCTGTTTGTTGGCCTTTGTAAGTTTTTCATTCGAGTATGATGGGGTGCCACCCTCTGTCTCAAATGTCTGTTTTTGGCATTGCTCAGGGGCGATTTCTTCACTTTGCTCCCCTTGCTGCTGTATTGCATCCCTCCAGTGTCTCGCCCCAGCGTGATGAGGTCAGATTGTGCACAATTCCCGCACTGTGAGACAGTCATATTCTTGGATGTGAAGAATCTTCGTTCCAGTTGGAACCTTGTGAAATCCACATCTATAAGCAAAGTCAAATCAGGACAGGCCGTCCATAAAGTCAGCACAAGATGCACCAGTTCACAGGCTCAAATAACTTCTCTTCATCTGTTCGGATCTGGTCATCTCAATGGGGGCTGTCTCAATTAGCCTCACCTGGGTGCTCATTGGTCATCTGGTCTTTTGACCAGCTGTTCTTAAACTGTGAGTCATGACCCCTTTGGTGTTCAAACGACCCTTCCACAGGAGTCACCCGATTCATTATGAAGTAGCAATTAAAATAATTTTATGGTTGGGGGTCACCGCAACATGAGGAACTATATTAAAGGGTCACGGCATTAGGAAGGTTCAGAACCACTGCTTTAGACCATGGCCCCATCACAAATTCTCAACAAGCCAAGGCCCCTTTGGTTAGGTCATGAACTTCAGCCCAGGCAACCCATTCCTGTTTTCTCCTCTAGTCCAGGGGTCCTCAGATTTATTAAACAGAGGGCCAGTTCACTGTCCCTCAGACTGTTGGAGGGCCAGACTATAGTTAAAAAACAAAACAAAAATATGAACAAATTCACTCTGGACCCGGGAAGAGTCAGCTGCTAAACAGGAAGGGAGTGGCGGCAAAAACACCCAGTGGACTGGATAAATGATAAAAGTCCTCAGTGGGTCACGCCCACGGGCCATAGTTTGAAGACACCTGCATCTAGTCCCCATAAACAAGGTCCACAGGTGTCAGTGGCCAGATGCAACCCGTCTCTCTAATGCTGTTTTTCTCCCACTTCCACTCAACAAGTGGTTCCAGGTGGTCACGTAGCCCTGGCTCCAGGAGCTTACTTTTCATGTATCCTTCTGCCTTCAAGGCCTGGGGTCCAGGAGCACCAAGGGCAGCCTGTAGCCCTTCCCTTGAATTCAGACCTGATCCAGCTAGGCAGGGTGCCGCCCTGGGTCTACTCACACCACACCATGGAAACAAAAGAAAACACAAGGGGAACGCTCATTTCATACCTGCTTTAAAGCCATTGTTTCTAACCCAATCAGAATTTGAGTGGTATCTGATCTCCTACCAGCTTTTGCCAGGGTTGAGGCAAAGGAGATGTTGGAGTTGTCTTGACTCAACCTGAAAATCTAGCTCCTCCAACCACTGGCCAGCTACCCAACCTGGAAAACACAGGCCTGAATTCTAGGTTTGTCAAGGTTCTAGGAAAAGTCCTTGCTATGGTTTCGTCATAGTTATGATGGGCACTGTCAGTAAGCATTGAGCTGCTAACCCCAAAGTCAGTGCTGCTTCAAACCCACCAGGTGCTCCCCTGGGGTGGGGGGGGGGGGAGAGAGAAGAGGGAGGTAGGAATGAGGAGGCTATTTGTTCCTAAAAAGATTTCCAACTTCAGATTTACTCTATATAGGGGTAGCTATGAGTCACAATCAATAGAATGGCAGTGGGGGGTGGGGGTGGAGGTGGGGATGGAATGTTTTAGAGTTTCTTTAAAGTTACAGCCTTAGAGTTCCAGGCTCAATCACTCAACCAGCTCCTGTGTCTGGAAACAGACTGGAGCCCATCATTGTGCCGGCTCTGTCCTGATAAGTGTCATTAAATTGAATAAACTACTGCCCAGTCCTGTACCATCTTCACAACTGTTGTGTTGGAGCCCATCAATGTAGCCATTGTGCCAACGCATTGTCAGTAAGGGTCTTCACTCTGTACTTTACCAAGAATGCTTCTTTGCCAGAGTCCTGGGCCAGCTTATACAGACACCCCTTATACAGGCCTTGAGCTGTGGAGGATGTAAAAATGGAGGAACCAAGGTTTCAACTTAGTCTATTGGGTAATCAGATGACACCACTGCTATCTTTTTATTTTTTAGGAAATGTGATGAACACTTTATACACATCATCTTATTCAATTCTCAAAAGAACTCCCTGAGGCATTGCTAGTATGCTCTAACTGGAGCTCAGAGAAGAGAGTATTGGGTAAGGTCATAAAGCCACAAGTGGCAGAGCCAAGATTTAAACCCAGATAGTCCATCTAAATCGAGTACTTTTAACTGCCGCACACTCTACCACTAACCCAAAGGTGGTTCCATTATAGCACGACAGAAAGAAGGCCTAGTGATCTACTTAGCTAAGTTATACTCATTGAAAACCCTAAGGGACAGTTCTGCTCTGAAGCAGATGGGGTCACCAGGTGTAATGAGAGGCTTGCTAACAACAAATTTCACTATAAGTAACCACTGTGACTCAGTCTCTGAGAAAAACATTGTTGGTGGTTACCCAATAATTGAAGACCCCCTTTTATTTTCTTTGTTAGCAGAGCCGATCTCTCATTAGGTTGTCATTGTTGATAGTTGCTGTCAATTCCAACACACAACCACCCTATGTTGACAATACAGCACACCAATCTCGCAGCTGTTATGTTGGAGTCCATTGTTGCAGTCACAGTGTCCATCCGTCTCATTGAGGGCCTCCCTCTTTTTCAATGACATCCTACTTTACCATACTTGGTTCTTTACCAGTCCTTTTCCAGTGACTGGTCTCTCCTGATTTCATGTCCAAAGAGCACATGAAATGACGCTTCACTGGACAGTGGCCATGTAAGTCGGAATCCGCTAAGGAGTGTGTAACAACTCACCTGCCGAATCAGCTAGCCCTGAAAATGGACGGAAACGAAGCCTCACTATCTTTGCTTCAAAGGAACATTTTGGCAGTTATTTCTTCCAATACACACTTGTTCCTCTGACAGTCCATGGTTCTTTCAATATTCTTGCCAAAGCACATCTTTGCTCTTCCTTTTTCAGTATCCAACTTTCACATGTGTATGAGGTGATTAGAAAGACCATGGTTTGAGTCAGGCCAACTTTAGTCCTCAAAGTGACATCCTGGCTCTTCAACACTTTAAAGAGGGCTTGTGCACCAGATCTGCCTAATGCAATATGTCATTTGATTTCTTGACAGCTGCTTCCAGGAGCATTTAATTATGGATCCAAGCAAAATGAAATCCTTGACCTCCTGTTTTGTTTTGGGTTTTTTTTTTTTTTTTCATTTATCATGATCCTGTCTATTGATCCAGTTGTGAAGACTCTTGTTTTCTTTCTTTTTTGGTTTTTTTTTTTGGGGGGGGAGCATCACTGCCCTCAGGTGGTGGGAGTAGGAGGCCCAACCTTTGCTCCATGGAGCTGGAATCGAACCTCCATCCCAGTGGGCCGCAGTCCCGCGCACAACCACTACGCCACCGGGGCTCAGCTCGACTCTTGTTTTCTTTACATTGAGCTTCAACCCATTCTAAAGGCTGCAATCTTATTATTTTCATCGGCAAGCATTGTGGGGGCCAACCTGCACAACCAAATGGGTCCTAAGGGAGTGTTGTGTAAATGAAGGGTAAATGAAAGAGACCACACATAAGGCATGCAAGGACCTCATCCATGGAGGCAGAAACCAGAGAGAGAGCAAGAGCTAGTATGTTCCCTGACAGGCTTATACAGTCTTCTGCTAGCAAGCCTTGGTAAGCACATATGTAACAGGAAGGGGGTGTACTAGAAAAGGGAGGTCCTAGGGGCATACAGGAAGGCACGCATGTAACAAGATGGGCGGGTTCTAAAGTTAAGATGGCAGCTTAACCTTGGCCATCCCTGAGCTGACTTGACCTTAGGTGTCCATGAGCTCTTCCACGGGGGAACAATATATGATCCTTATCAGAAGGGAGTTGGCTACACCTAGGGGACAATAGGGTCTGATTGCACTCATTAGCCTATGGGTGTACTAGAGCAGCCATGTGCTTAATAGAAACATCTTTAAGTACACTATTATGGGAGGGAGATAGTAGGGATGACTTTTAGTGAGGAAAATGTGACTGGAATTCATTGCCAACTCAAGAATGTGAAGGTCTTCCTTCACCAGAGTCTGCTGCCCAAATGCATGATTATAGGTGTAGAGAATTTGTCATACACTCTCTTCCTGGCTCTGTTAGCCACAGAGTGCTTCAAGTTCTACTCATTTTCAACAAGCAAGGTTGTGTCATCTGTATATCAAAGATTGTTCATAAACCTTCCCTCAATTCTGATGTCACACTCTTCCTTTGGTCCAGCTCCTCTGATTATTTGCTCTACATACAGGTTGAGTATGTATGGTGAAAGGACACAACTGTGACACACACTTCTCATTTTATATCATACAGTACTATTCTTTTGCTCCATGTACAGTTTCTACATGAGCACAATGAAGTTTTATGGAATTCTTGCTCTTCTCAATGGTATTCTCTATTTGTTATGATTCACACAGTTGAATGCCATTGTAGTTAATGAAATAAGGAAACACCTTCCTTGTACTCTCTGCTTTCAGTCACGATCCATGAGCTGTCAACAATGATGTAGCTTGTTTCTCGTTATCTTCTGAATCTGACTTGAATTTCTGGCAGGCCCCTGTCCATGTACTGCTGCAACCATTGTTGAATAATCTTCATTAAAAATTTATTTGCCTCTGACATTAGTTATTTTACTTAATAATTTCTGCATTCTGGAGAATCACCTATCTTTGGACTGGATATAAATAGGAGTTTCTCACACTTGGTTAGCCACATAACTGTCTTCCAAATTTATTGGAGTATGCTAGTGGGGGCAAATCCTCATCAGCTTGTGGAAACATTGTCCCTGGTCATCTGTCAATCCCTGTAGCCTCATTTTCACTACTGTCTTCAGTACAACTTGGACATCTTCCTCCAAAACCATTGGTTCTTGTGTTTGTTTGTTCGTTTTGTTTTGTTTTGGGGGCATCACTGCTCTCCGGTGGTGGGAGTAGGAGGCCCAGCCCCACTGCTGGAATTGAACCTCCATCCCAGTGGGCCACAGTCTCGCGCACAACCACTACGCCACCGGGGCTCAGGCCCTACCATTGGTTCTTGATCACATGCTTCCTCCTAAAACTGACAATTGTCAAACAATCCATTTTGATACAGTGCTGATGCTTTTCTTCCATTGTTGGTTGAGACTTCCTGAATTCCTGAATATGTTGTCCATAGAATCCTTTACTATTCAACTTAATAATTGAATTGTTTCTTTAAGTCTTCTACCTTGGGACATGTTGAGCATGTTCTTTTTGCCTCACATTTCATTATAATACTCTGTCTTATTGAGTTGCCCTTTGAAATGTTCTGTCCAGGTATTTAAATTCATTTCTGCCACTTGCTTTCACCTTTCTACATTCAAGGGTAAATTTCAGAGTCTCTTCTGACATTGAGGCTGGTCTTTTCTTTCTTTCCAGATCTGTGTATCAGATCTGACTCATCGCCTCACTGCCAGCAAGTCAATTCTGACTCATAGCAGCCTTCAGAATAGAACTGTCCAGGTGATTTTCCGAGACTGTAAGTCTTTACAGAGTGAAAACCCTCAGCTGTCTCCAGGGGAGTGCCGGGGGTCTTGAACTGCTGACCAATATGTAACCCACTAACACAAAGGCTTCTTTTTAGATATGCCCATTATAGGAAGTAAGAATGTCGAACACTTGTTTTTCCTGATTTTCTTGCAATCGGGGTATGATCAATGGACCTGATCCTGGACAAGGGGAAGGAAAACACCATCTAAAACTCTTGAGGGGAAAAAAATCATCCCTGATGAGAGGGGAGGTTATAGGGGGGAAAATCCATAAGTTCTCCCTCTTGTCTTGGAGTACTGCTGGGTTCCAAGGAGAGGCGTTAGGAGCCACAGTGACCCAGCAAGTTCCCTCAAAGGAAAAGCCAGAGAATGAGAGAGACACTGACTTGGGAGCTGTTGCAAACCAACCACTTATCTCAGGAGCTTTAGTTTCTCAATAACCCTCCTGAGTTTGCCACTGTGAGTTATGTTTCAATATGGGCAAAGTAAAATCATTTTCTAGGGCTCATTTTTACTGACTAAATTCATAAGAAACTGGCCTATAAGTCATGAATTATTTATCAATTTTTGTACAGACCTTAAACTTTTCCAGTGACTCAGGTAATCATGTGCAGTGTCCCAGTCTGAATGCCTGAATGCCGTAGAGCAGTGTGCTCAGTGAGCTGCTATTAAAAAAATGGGAGGCGGTGAAGGTCAAGGGAGTTTTTGCCTTCCCTGCGACAAGAGTCTGCACAATTCCCTCTTCCACACATAATGCACTTCTGAAGATGTGACTAACGTTGAAAGTACAAAAGTCAAACATCAAACTGATTCTGTAAAGAAGGACACATCTGCTCCAGGGAAGTGTGTGTGTGTGGTGGGGGGGGGGGGGGGGCAGGGAGAAGATATAACATTTCTGTCTGTACCTGCCTTTTTAGACATAGCCCTAGTCTTTGCTCATCTAGCTTTGATTTGATAATTCTCATGAATTAAAAACTTAGCAGAAGGCTTAAGAATGTCCACTGGAAGCTAAGGATATAGTTCACTCAGATATCTATCAATTATAAAATACTCCCTTTTAGCTAAATAACATCATGGAGCATTAAAAAAAGAAGAAGGAAGAGTACTGCATTTCTTTTAGAAATCATCTCTCTAAGACAAATGGTCAGCCAGCAGTGACCCTAAAGCAAAGATGAGAAGGTAGGAGGAGAGGAAAGAAAGCTACAAGACTGGGAACAGAACAACCAGAAGGAAATTAATGAAAGTGGTGAAAAATGTAACCAATGCCACTGAATAATCAGTGCAAAAATTCTTAAATGGGAGCCTAATCTGCTATGTAAATGCTCATTGAAGGCACATTTTTTTAAGTAAGGTTAATGGAACACAAACTTCATTGCGATATAATTCACATATCATACAATTCACCCATTTAAAATGTACCATTCACTATGTTTAATATTGTGCTAGGGCAGTGGACTAGCGAAATAAACCCAGCAACACTCATATATGTACAAGAAAAAGCTTTATATCAAGAAGTAATTATATATCAGGAAAGCATTCCAGCCCAGTCTAACTCAAGGCCATGCGTCTGATACTAGTCCACATGTCCCTCTTCAGACTCACTCGGCCCCATGCAATGATGCATAATGCAGGAACATCTGAGACCAGTGGCTGCAAAGTCCTGTGGAGGACTCTGATGGCCCTGAAGTGCCATCCCTCTATGGTTGTGATTTTCATTTTCCTGATGACTACCGACGCTTACTGTCCATGTGTCTACCTTCTTTAGAGAAATGCCTATTCAAATAGCTTGTCCATTATTTAATTGGGTGACATTCCATGGTTGAGTTGTAAAAGTTCATCGAAGAATCTACATACAAGTCCCGTGTCAGAGATATTATTTGCAAATACTTACTCCCCGTGTGTGGGTTGTCTTTTCATCTCCTTAATCTACACAGACTTGTTACCACTATGATACCTTAAGGATTTCATTTCACACGTAATATAAAATGAGGAAAAGACAAAGGCAAGATTACAATAGACACGTACATTCCCTGTCTCTCGTGTGCAGGTGGATTCGGGAACCACCACTGTAGTATTGCCTTGCATCCTTGCAATATGCTGTCTCCTTCCATAATAGGTAAAAATAGGAATCCAGGAAGAAACGAGAAGTTTAGGTATGTTAGCATGTAATGTATCAATGAGCTACATTCGTTGATCACTTACTACACAAAACCAGGAGGCCTGGTGGTGTAGTGGTTACAAGTTGGGCTGTGATCCGAAAAGTCAGTGGTTCAAAAGCTACACACTGCTCTGTGGGAGAAGGGGCGGGTGACGTTGCATTCCTGAAGCGTTCTGTACAGTCTTGGAAATTCACAGGGGCTGTTTACCCCATCCAATAGGATCAATAAGAGTCAGCATGGACAGTGAGTCTGTTTTGATTGGGGTTTGAGGGTACTATATGTTGGAAGAAGCCCTAGTGACACAGTAGTTAAGCACTGGGCTGCTAGCAGCTTACTGCTTCACTGTTTGACCCTCCCAGCCCCTCTGTGAGAAAGTTGGAGCAGTCTGCTCCCGTAAACATTATAGCAGAGGACAACATGGGGAGCAGTATAAGCATTAAGCACAAGAGAGGTCAATACTGTTGAGTACACCATCCTCGATGGTTTGCAAGTAGACCCAGGGATGGGGATACAGGCTAAATGTGTGTGGGAGACAGTTGAGAGTCTACCTACGAGTACACATAGATTTGACAGAGAATATTTGTACATGGGTATTGACGCTTAATCATGGAGGTAGTGGAGCACTTGGGGGCTCAAGACCATTGTCTTAGGGGACACCAGGGTTAAATATTACAACATACACAAAGACAGTGATCTACATTGTATTTGGGTGAGCGTTCACTGCAGCCTTAAGAGCTCACAAGCAGGTCTTCGCTGTGCAGGGGAAAGAAGAGTGATGACCATGGATGAATGGACCACATGAGTATCAGGCTCCATAACCTGAGACCAGAAGAACTAGATGGTGCTGGCCTACTACCCATTTCTCTGGAAGGAATCACTTTAGAAGGTCCTGGATAAAGTATGAGAAAATGTGCAGCAAAATCCGAGTCAGATGGAGACTGGTGGAACCCCCAAGACTAGGCTCTCAGTCCTCTTCAGGCCTGGAACTTAACCACAGTGGCTCAGTTTGCAGCCAGACAATGGACAGGTTGATAAGGGGAACAATAAAACTAGGGAGGTACACACATCATACAATAGCCAGCCATTTGAGATCAAAGAGACATCACTTGCCCAAGAATCAAGTTCCAAAGGGTTAGGAAAGAGGGACTGAAACTAGGAAACAGAGAGGAGGTGGTGGAGATGGTGTTACATTGACCCGACTCCAATGACTGAGATGAGACTAAATTGGTATGAATTTTTTAACATAAAATTGGTGGTATGCTCTGTAAACCTTCACCTAATTTACATTAAAAGGTTTAAAATCGGGCTGAGCCCCGGTGGTGTAGTGGTTGTGCGCAGGACTACGGCCCACTGGGATGGAGGTTCTATTTCAGCTCCACGGAGCAAAGTCTGGGTCTCCTACTCCCACCACCTGAGGGCAGTGATGCCCCCCCCCAAAAAAACCAAAAAAGTTTAAAATCCATATAGTACAGTTGGATACAAAATTTTAATCTGTCCTAGCTTTCTCCCTCTTCAACTAATTGCCCCTGACCCAGAGGCAACCACAATTACTAGTTTTTTTTTATAACTTTTCAGTTTTTTATAATTCACTTAAAAAGTCTTTATATACATATATGAGCACACACTTGCATGTATATAATCACAAACAGAAATACATTATACATACTATTTTGTATCTTGCTTTTTAAATTTAATTAATACCTTGATATAATTGGATTTTTTTTAATTAATTGATTGAGCAACTGCTGAGTCCCTACTCTGTTAGTCACTAGCATTAAAGATTGAGGGTCCTAGTCAATGTAAACACAGCAACAAACAAGGCCTTGCCACTGGTATGGAGTTTGTATTCTAATAAGAGGCACAGTCACAGATTGCCAAAACAAACCAAATAGTTGCATCTTGTGATGAACATTAATAAGACATTAGAAGGGGACTCTACAACAGATTTTATGTTCCTGGGTAGATACTATGAATGCATTTCTACCCAACCCTGAGTGAACTGCACATGGACTAAGCACCATGAGCTAGACGCTGAACTTGGATATCACCTTGGGTGCTTAGATGAGGGGCTACAACAGAAGGACTTAACATAGGTTCCGCTGAATGAACTGAGCCTTGCCACAAAGTTGCCTGCCCCCATGGACTGAGGACTGGGGTACTTGAATGGGAGATTTAGCTGACAGTGCCTTCCCTTAGACTGTGGAAAGGGTGGTCACTGGATCTTGGGGGGAACCCCCAGCTTGGTGGGTGTCCAGTGGAACGGGACCCAGAATCACCCTATAGTTAGTATTGTACCTCAAAGTGACTTGACAGGTTTTCATCTGTTAGGCAGGGATCTGCCGTTGGCTGAATTGATGCAGGAAATTTCCCTCTGGCACCAACCCCCATAATTAGGGTAAACAGAGTTCAGTCAAGCAGGAGTTCAAACTATGTAGCGCAACAACGGACTCCTCATAAGACAGTGTTGAAGTGCTGTGTCTTTGGAAAAAGTGATGATACTATCAGTGCAATCGCCTTTTACCCCCGGGTGGGGGTGATGATTGACAATGTTTTATTTTTTTGTTTCTAAGGGTTTTTGTTTTCCTGTCTTTAGTTTGTTTGTATTTTGTTTTGTTTGCTGGTTGCTTTGTTGCTGTGGTTGCTGTAGCTGGCCTTATGGGGGGTTGACTTCGTCAGAATACAACGGCCAAAGGAAACCAGTGTCCTGCATAGCCCATGGACAAGCAGAAGGATTCTGGGCCCCCACCGAACTCTAGCCGCAATGCAAGAAGAGTTAGTTTTGATAACAGGGGCCTGCTCAATATTCACCATAATGAAATGATCCCTGAAGATCAGGGTGCTACTGCAAAGTATGGTGAAGAAAGCAGATGGTGCCCAGCTATCAATGGGAGTCATGTCTGGGGCGCTCAAGCTTGTATTCCAACAAGCAGCCATCTAAGTGAGGCATCAACTCAGTGAACATGGAAGACACACACCAGCTTGTGACCCAAAATGGTCATAGCAAAATTCAAATATGAAAGGAAATGTATCAGAGCCTAAATTGTGAGCACCCAACTTGTAGAAGGCTATGGTGGACAGTGGGAGCCCAAAACCCATCTGCAAAGTATCTAGACAGACTAAACCACTGGCAGATCCCTCTAGCCACAGGCAAAGAAATCCAACAGCTTTACTATCAGATAGCGATCACTGTAATCTTGATTATGCTGATCAGTTGATTCTTGGTCAGTTGACCTCCCTCTTGACCCAACCCGAATTTGTTCTCAGTACAAGTATTTTCACCTTGTTCCAAGACAAAAATTTCTTTCATGGTTCTTATTATTTCTTGGGTTTTTCAGTTTGTGAAGCACAGACCTGATTCAAAGGTTCATAGAGGATAGAGGGATGGGCAGAAGATAGGGAAGGTGATGGAATTTAGGTAGTAAACAATGAGTGGGAGAGAGTACTAGAACTGATTGTGATTATACAATTCATTTTAAAAGCGGTTTAACCGTGAAAAAAAAAGAAATAAAATATTCTAAGGTTGGGCTTCCTACTCCCACCAGAGGGCAGCGGTGTCAAAAAAAGTTCTAAAATTGATTGTGGTATGATTCTTCTTAATATGATTGAACTATTGAATTGCATATGTAGATTACATGCCAATAAAACTGTAAAAAACAAACAAACAACACATGTATCCATTAAAAAAAAAAAGACATTAGATACAAAAAAGTAGAGTGAGGAAGGCGAGGTCTTCAAATCAGAAATGCTGTCTGTTGAGGATATGTGGATTACATGCCAATAAATCTAAAAAACAAACAAACAACACACATATCCATAAGAAAAATAAAGGCATTAGAGACAGAAAAGTAGAGTGAGGGAGGCAAGGTCTTCAAATCAGAAATGCTGTCTGGGGAGGTGACCTTTAAAATAAGATCTGGGCTGAGCCCCCGTGGCGTAGTGGTTGTGCGCAGGACTGCGGCCCACTGGGACGGAGGTTCAATTCCAGCAGTGGGGCTGGGCCTCCTACTCCCACCACCAGAGAACAGTGATGCCAAAAAAAAAAAAAAAAAAAAGATCTGGAAGGAAGGAGTGAGTCATGGGAGGAACAAGAGAAACAGCATTTCAAAGCAGAGGGAATTCCCAATGCCAAAGTCCTGAAGTGAGGAGCTTGACTCCTTTAAGGAAGTTAGGGACAAATGACAGAGCGGAAGCCTGGTCAACAAGGGGATAAAGTGGTAGGCAGCATCTGTAGAACTTATTGGGGAGCTGGTGAGGAGCTTTGAGGAGGTGTGGCATGGTCTGGTTTGTATAGGTCCTCCTATTAGCCTCTGGATAAAGAGTAGTTTAGAGACCCTCTTAGAGGGCCCTCTTACTTAAAGAGAAAGGTAGTGGTGCCCAGGACTGGCGTGAAAGCCGTGGAAATGAAGAGGACAGATGCTACTATCTCTTGGAAACTGGACAGAATGGCCTCAATGACGGATTGGCTTGAAGCAGGTACAAGGAAAGGAAACCACAGGGGGTACATATGATTCAATGTCCTGGGCATGGCTTTAGGTGTCCGAGGAGACTGTCACAAGCACATCTTGGTCTGTGATGCCACTAGAATATCCCTGTCTGAGTAGGGAGTGAATGCTCCTGTCTGGAGCTCCTAGGGGAGACGTCAGTTAGAAATGGGAAATTGGGAGCTATCCTAAGTTACGATTATGAGTCTCTACTCATTTGCAGCAAAAGAGAAAAAAGGAAACCAAAGACTGAAAGAAATTAGTCGATAAGACAAGGAGTCTACATGAACCATGGTCTCATTTAGCCTGAAAACAGAAGAATTAGACAGTGCCCTGCTACCACTAGCAACTTTTCTAATCAGGGACATAATAGATGAGCCTGGATACAATAGAAGGGAAATATGGAACAGAACCTCAAATTCTTTTTTTTTTTTTTTGGGGGGGGAGGGCATCACTGCTCTCTGGTGGTGAGAGTAGGAGGCCCAGCCCCACTGCTGGAATTGAACCTCCGTCCCAGTGGGCCGCAGTCCCGTGCACAACCAGTACGCCACCGGGGCTCAGCCCAGAACCTCAAATTCTTAATAAAACAAACCAACTAGGCTAATTGGATGGGCCAAGTCTGTTATCCTAAAATACTCTCCAAACCTTAAGCCAATGAAGTTAAGCAAGTGGCCATCTAGCAGAGAAGCAACAAGCCCACATGGAAGAAGCACACCAGCTTGTGTGATCATGAGGTGTCCATGGGATCAGGTAACAGGCATCATAAAACCCCCCTCCCCCCAAAATATATACAGTTGAGAATGAGGGGGATTGGAGCAGAAACCCCCCAAATCCATCTGTAGACAATACCCCTCACAGAAGGGTCACAAGGAAGGGATGAGTCAACCAGAGCACAGTGTAGCGGCAATGAAACACACAGTAGTTCTCTGGTTCTCTGAGGCTTTCTCACCCTCCACTCTCCTGACCCCAGCTCTACCTTTCAGTTCTAGCTAGACCAGAGCATGTACACTGGTACAGAGAAGACCTCATGACACATGGAATCCAGGTCAGATAAAGCCCTCAGTTACAGAAACAGGAGTAGCAATACCAGAAGGGTAGGGGGAAGGTGTGCTGAGGAAGGGAGAACCCATCACAATGATCAACATATAACACACACACCTCCTCCAGGGGATGAACAAAAGAAATGTGTGTGAAGGGGCACAGTTGTCAGTGTAGGATATGAAAATAACTTATCAAGGCTTCATGAGGGTGGGAGCGTAGGGGAAAGAGGGAAAAAGAAGAGCTGATGTCAATGGCTCAATGGAAAGTAAATGTCTAGAAAAGAATGACGGAATATATGTATGAATATGTTGGATGCAATTGATGTATGGTTTGTAACAAGAGGTGTAAGAGCCCCCAATAAAATGATTAAAAGAAAATGATAATGACAACACATGTACAAATATGTTTGATACAACTGATATATGAATTGCTATAGGAAGTGTTAGAGCCCCCAATAAAATGATCTTTAAATTAAAAAAATAAAAGCCCTGAGCCAAGACTAATCCCTGAGATTACCTAAGAGCTAAATAACAGAATGTCTCACAAAGAGAAGAGTACAGCCTGTGAGCACTGTGCTGCTCTTAAAGCATGCCCTGTGCAAGACTCAGGGTAAACTATGACTTGACAAGAATGAGAAGGAAAGGGGGCAGAGAAATTAGATTCATCGAAATTAAGAACTGAAAAAAATGTCATGAGATTGTGCACACATTGTGAAGAATGTAACCAATGTCATTAAACAATATGTGTAGAAAATGTTCAATGGGAGCCTAAGGTGCTGTGGGAACCTTAACTAGAAATACAATAAAATATAATTTCTTTTTAAAGGTTAGGGAGAATTTTTTTTTAAGTTAGAAATTGAGGGAGGCAAAAAAAAAAAGAAATTGAGGGGGTTTGTACTTTTTTAAGTTAGTATCTAGGGGACAGTTTGCTTATGGAAAAGAATGGTACTAGTACTAATTCAAGTTGCCCATTTAAAATTTTAGATTTTCTCAAAGTCTTTGCCTTCAATTAAAAACTCTTCTTAATCCACTATCAAGCTACAAAGTTTTTCATGTAAAAGATAAGATCACTTTCATTTCCTTTTTAATGACTTTTGAATTAATTTTTAGGTTTAGTGAAATCCATCCTCCTTAAACATTTCAGACTTCCCACCTTAATTAATCAAATTTCCTAAGGCATTTCATACTATAATTACAAACTTAATAGACCTGATTTTCTTAAATGCCCAGTAGGGCAAACTTACAAATCTAAGAAGCAAATCTTCCTAAACAATTAAGAAATTGTTGTAAATTAATTACCAAAATTTGTAAAGGTAATAAATCAGATTCTCTTGGCTGTTTCAAGAATCTTAAATCCTACACAAAACAGACCAAGGATTACGAAAATTTTTGTCTGGTAATTCATGTTTTTTGCCTCTGAATACACATTTTTCTTTCTGAAGAGTTATAATTCCAACCAAGGTATCCAAATATTTTTCTGATCTGACTAACAACAACTGATCTAATTCCCACTTAAGTTATTTTTGCCCGCATGATTTATTAGCGGGAGGCATCTGCATAAGATGGACGTGAGGATGAAGGACATCTGGGAGAAGGTGCACGGTGAACAGAAGTGTGTCCAGGAGTACACCCTGAAGTCCAGGAATGTTGACGTCGTGGAGAGAAAGTGGGATCGACAGAGGAGAGTTCTTCAATTGAGCTAAGCAGAGGAGCCCTGGTGGAACACCTGTCTGCCAGGCAGAAGGTTGGGTAGTTCAAACTCAGCCAGCGACTCCACAGGAGCAAGACCTGGCAGCTTGCTCTCATGGAGATTGTTTGACAAGATTGTTTGACTCGCTGCCTCATGGCCACCTTCCCCAGGCTGCAAACCTTGATGAGAGCAGCCAGCCTCCTCTTTCTCACGGGGAGGAGCTCGCAGGTGGGTGAGCTCTGCTAGCCCCAGCCGCCAACGCTAACCCAACAAGAACTACAGCCTAGCGCACCCTGCAGAGCACTTCTGCTCTGTCCTGCAAGGGCCCCTGGGAGTTGAACTCTACTTCATGGCACCTGACAGCACAATAGCCACCTTGTGTCGGTCTCCCCATTTTCCTTTGCATTTTATAGATGATGAGCAAAGGCTGCCTCCATATGCCTCCAGTCCTGAGCAGCCACGATCCACTGTGGGGGCTTGCACTGGCCTTTCTTCCTTGCTGAAATTGCTCGGCAGCTAGATTTAGGGGCGGAGAATTGTCCCTCCCATGCCTGCACAGGCCCCCATATAGGAGGTTGGAAAGAAATCAGGCAACCAGCGAACACCAATGAAGACCCCACACTGAGCATGTACAGACACAAACTCCCTAGGCCCAGGCAAAACCAATCTCTTGGGCATGCCCACCTTAGGTCCATCACACTGCTGGATCTTACTCAGTCAATGGGGTCAACCAATACCACCAACCACGTCTCCCCACCAGAGGTTTGAACTGTGCTGGCTGTGGGAAGGCTTCGCCCTCTCTTACCCTGTTCACCGTCAGCAGCAGGTGGAAGGTGGGGGTCTCCCTCCCCTTTGTGGGCACACATGTGCCACTCTGGCCCTTCTTGGGGCCCATGGGCTCTTAGCTTCTAGGGCAGTGGTTTCCAACCTGGGTATTATGACCCCTTTAGGAGTCGACCGACCCTTTCACAGGAGTCACCCGATTCATAACAGTAGCAGAATGACAGTTATGAAGTAGCAACGAAAATAATTTTATGGTTGGGGGAGGGAGGGTCACCAGGACTTGAAGAATTTCATGAAAGGGTCACAGCATTAAGAAGGTTGAGAACTGCTCTAAGGTTCTTGAACTTCTGGCCTCCTGGAATTCCCACCGCCCAAGTTCCACATATATGGGAGCTCTTGTCCATGTGGTTGTTCATGAACCCCAGTGCAGCTTCCATGAGGCTTGGCATGCTTTGCAGAAACAGTGTGAATCCTTTTGAGACTGTAAAACCTGAAACTTTTCCTGTCCTTCGTAAAAAGTCACTTGGATTACACAATGTGCTTTGGCATAAAATCTTTCAGTGTGTGAAGCAAAGCACCGAGGTATAACCCATTCCAGTACCTAACAAACTCAGATCAAGTCTAGATTTCTAAAATCCTTCTAACCTCCAATGAGTGTAAACTGAAGGGCAACTACAAAGAGTTCCTTTTTTAAAAATTGATACTAGTTCCAAGGAGGTGGCGATTAAAGATGTTCCACATGTCCAACTTTTCAAAAAGGCGATATGATTCCATCATCCCAGTTATCAAGCCCTGCTCCTCCTCCAGTAAATTCCTTCATGTCCCAGGGCTCTGTCCTGTGCTGCAATGTCTCACAGTACCTAAAAAGCACTGAGGAGATAGCTCACACAGTTGGCAGGTGCAGGGAAATGCCAGATCTGAAGTTCTGACATCCACTGAGAGGAGCCCCTTACCTGCAATCTGGTGAACTCAGGAAAGGTGACAAGTCCCAAGAATGGGAGGTCAGGCAGAGGCAAGTGAGATGCAGGGTCCAGAGCTAGAAGTGAAAAAATAAACGGAAATCACAGCAGGTCTCCGTGTTTGTGTGCATGCTGGTCAGGCAGGGTTAGTTACATACCCTGGAACTGCCATCTGTGAACCAACCGGCCTTCTGCTGGTGAGCAAGAAAGTTGTTCATCGGGTACTCTCAATGTGCCAATGGGCCTGGGTGGCTTCTCAGAGGGTTCCAGGCTAGGATGTACAGTAAAGAGGCCACCTGGGTACATGGACATGGTAGATGCTGCCCTGCATTCCTCTAGTAGTATTTTTCTGTAGGAGTCCTTTCTACTTTATTATGGATCTACTTAGGGTATCACTTTACTTCGAATGTCTTTCCTACATCACTCAAGACATTATCAGTGTCTCAGGTTTCAAGGTGATTCTATGGCCTTCTGTCAATCAATGCCCACAGTTGTTTTGTAGCTGTACCAGAAGCAGCTGGTTTCTATCCAGACAGTTCCAACACATGGTGACCCATGCTCAAAACTGGCTGGTGTTGTCCCATCCTCACAATTGTCCTAATACTTATGTTCAAGTTCTTATCTTTATGTTTGAGCACCATTACAGTCATTGTTTGAAGAGCTCAAACAATGTTTTACTTGCATATAGTATTGGTGATATTGTTCTATAACTTGAGCATTCTTTTAGGTAATCTTTCTGTGGATTAGGTACATATATGGATCTCTTCCAGTCATTTGGCCAGTTAGCTGTCTTCCAAATTTCCAATTGACCAGTAATTCCAGTGGTTCCTTACCTTTTTTTTTGTGTGTGTGGCATCACTGCCCTGGGAGTAGGAAGCCCAGTTTTGCTCCTGGAGAGCTGCTGCTGGATTTGAACCATCAACCCTGTGGACTGCAGGCTTCCTCACCTCCTTAAAATATATCTTTGGGTATTCCATCAAGGGCTGGTGCCATATTTTCAGATAATGTTTCCATATAGTTTAAAGTTTTTCTTTCAGTACCATTGTTCATATGCTACCTCCTGAAATGATTGGCTATAAACCAGGTACAGTGACTGTCTTTTGACGATTCCTGCATCATTCAATATTTTTCCCCATAGAATCTCTCAATAATGCAAATTAAGGCTTGACTTTGTGTGTGTGTGTGTGTGTGTGTGTGTGTGTGGCATCACTGCCCCGGTGGGAGTAGGAAGCCCAGCCTTGCTCCTGGAGAACTGCTGCTGGACTTGAACCGTCAACCCTGTGGGCTGCAGTCCCACACACAACCACTACGCCACTAGGGCTCAGCCAAAACTTGACTTTTTTCTTCAGGTCTTTCAGTTCAAGATATAGTGAGCCATGGAAGAAGCACACCAGCCTGTGTGAACAGGAGGTGTTGGAGGGATCAGGTATCGAGCATCAAAGAACAAAAAATCAAATCATTGTGAATGAGGGAAAGTGCAGATTGGGGCCCCAAGACCCATCTGTAGACAACTGGACATCCCCTTACAGAAGGGTCATGGTGAGAAAATAAATCAGTCAGGATGCAATGTAGCAACGATGACACATACAGCTTTCCTCTAGTCCCTAAATACTTCCTCCCCACCCACTATCATGACCCCAATTCTACCTTACAAATCAGACAAGGCCAAAGGTTGTACACTAGTACAGATAGGAGTGGCAATACCAGGAAGGTAGACAAAGGGTGGGGTTGAAAGGGAGAACTGATTACAAGGATCTACATATAACCTCCTCCCTGGGGGATGGACAACAGAAAAGTGGGTCAAGTGAGATGTCGGGCCGTGTAAGATATGGGAAAATAATAATATATAAATTATCAAGGGTTCATGAGGGAGTGGGGAGCAGGAGGGGGTGGAAACGAGGAGCTGATACCAAGGACACGAGTAGAAAGCAATTGTTTTGAGAATGATGAGCGTAACAAATTTACAAATGTGGTTGACATGGATAGATGCATAGACTGTGATGAGTTTTACAAGTCCCTAGTAAAATGATTTTTTTAAAAGATATGAGCTTGTTCTTCTAATTCTAGGTCTTTGCACAAATCATTGCCCAATAGCAGGAGAGTAACTGCCTTTCAGATGGTGTTTATCTTGTTGAACTCTAGTTCATAATCCCAAGGGTTGTCATAGGGCAGTTTTTCCCTGGTTTTTAACCACAAGCTCCACCCTGCATAAGCACGGGTGGCAGATATCTCCAAAACCATGTCTGGATAGGAAACCATGTCTGGATATGGCTCATAAGAGCCTCAACACAAGGGGGGGTAAGACTGCTTTCTGTAACTCAGACATAGGTTGCAGTTGCTTAGTTTCCCATTCAAATACAGTTTTCTTCTGAGTGGCTTTATTGGATGAGACCAGCAATAGTCCCAGATTGTGTATTCTCCAAAACTCAGAGACCAACTAAATATTAGGTCTCCTGCTTAGTTTTGGGATGGGTAATAACAGTAATTTATTCTTGGTGGCCTGCAGAATGTCATGAGTAGCTCCTGCCCAATTCTTCCCAAGAATATCACCATTTCAGCAAGGTCCTGGATTTTTTTTTTTTTTAGGACATCACTACCCTGGTGGTGGGAGTAGGAGGCCCATCCTTTGCCCCTGTGGAGCTGGAATTGAACCTTCATCCCAGTGGGCCGCAGTCCTGCGCACAACCACTACGCCACTGGGGCTCAGCCCCAAGGTCCTGGATTTTTGCTGCAGTATTAACCAGTCTCAATTGGTCACACAGGCCACCACTGTTTTCAAATCTATCCTAGCCGGTTCTTCCTGCATGATAGAAACCTAATATCAACAATGTAATATATCACTACATTTAAGATCTGTACCAAGTCCAAATCTAAAGGGTGGAGAATTCAGGGGAAAGCTAACCACTACTGACATTTTGGAAAGTGTAATGGAGAAAAAGGTATTTGCAAGATCAATCGCCAAGAACCAATCTCTTTTAGCCTGCTGTATCTTCTGCACAACTGTGTCATGTCTGCAACAGCTGAAGCATGACTTTAGTTAGTTAGGTCTTGATACTGTCATCAAAAGACTTCTCAGACATTTGGCTAAGATCAAGTGTAGATAATCTACTGTCAACGTCCATAAGCCATCTACCTTTTCCATGTGCCGTATAGGACACTGTGAAACAGAGAATTTGTTGGCACCAATACTACAGCCTTTAGCATATCTCTATCTTTTGCCTACCAGGTATCCTACATTGCTTCAAAGTAACCATCTGAGTGGGGTCAGGCAATTCTCATGGTTCCTCTTTAGCATGTCGAATCAACACTGGACTGACTTACCTTACAGTATCAGGTAGAGGGTGTGTTCCTTAATAAGACATACTATTGATATCAATAATAAAGGAGATGCAACTACTTCATCTGTTTAAATCTTCTAATTCTCATGCAAAATTTCACCTCAGTCTCATCAACCTTTGCATTCCCACACTCTGCTGAGGGAACAAAGGTGGTGACGAGTCACACTTTCTAGTAAGGCATATGGTGGTCCTGGTGGTGGTGGCTAGGTGTCATCCTGTCTCACAGAGAGTCGATGTACAACAGAACAAAACAGTGCCCAGACGCGCGCCAGCCCCACAGTCATCAGGTTGGAGCCCGGGTCCCTCCATCTTGCCAAGAACCTTCCCTCTTTTTTTTACTTTGCCAATCACAGTGTCCTTCTCCAGGGACCGCTCTCTCCTGATAATATGTTCCAAGAATGTAGAACAAATTCTTGGCATCCTTAATTCTAAGGAGCATTCTGGATGTGTTTCTTCAAAATATATCTGTCCATTTGTCATACCGTCATGGCTTGCATATTGCTGTGATGCTCGGAGCGATGTCACTGGCATTCCATATACCAACAGACTTACCCAAAGTGAACAGGTTTTCGCAGAGCTTCCAGACTAAGAAGAGACCACAAAGAAAGAATAGGCTGTTCACATCTGAGGAATTCGCCCCTGAAAACCTTATGAGTAGCAGCAGAATAGTATCAGATACTGCAAACCTCATGAACAGGACCTCACAAAAGGAATTATGGCTAGCAGCCATAGTAAGTAATTGACTATATCTCAGTGGTTATAAGAAAACAGAATCTGTGTTTGGAAGAAGGTAAGGAGACCAATTAAACTCGATGAAATTATTGATCTCTGATTTCATTGAAGATTTATTGATATCCTTTTACTGTCAAACTTTATTGTGCATACGAGTCATTTTAAATGATTATTTAAAGGGGTAAGTAAGTTCCTTAGTCTCATCTTCTGTTCACAAAAATTTTATTTGGTGGACCTGGGAAGAGTCCTTGAACATTTCCCAAAGTGTGTGACACTGACCCTAACACCTAACACCCTAACACCTGGGACACTGGAATGAACTTAGAGGGCTGCAAAAGCAAGACCTCCACTTGAGCCTGGATGATGAACTACAGTACAAACGTTCCTAATTGCCAGAGGGGCACTGAGTAATGTTTTTTCCTGCAAAGGGAGTGGTTGGCCAAGTCAGTTTCAGAACCTAGGCCCTAGATCAGGGGTTGTGGCTCCCAAGCTGTATGTACATGTGGCTCTTAAGTAAAATTGAAAGGTTTTAAAGGATATGATTCAGATCACGGTGGTTTCACTTATTTGCAAAAAGTATATTTACGGCTCTTGAGTCATTTTTGAATTGTTGTGAGGGAGAGGATGGGCTCTCTGTGTCAAAAGGTTGCGGCACCTGCTCTAGCTGATGGTGATGTAGAACTGGCGTTGATCCTGAAACCAGTACTCGTAAATTTTGAGTCCCTTCTGACGTGGGGACACATTTACCCATTGGTGGTAGAGCAGAGGTTTGCTCAGGAGGATTTTCAATGGCTGGGGCTTCTGGGCGAACTCTGAGGTCTAACCTTCTGGTTAGCAGCCAAGTTCATTAACCATTTGGCACCACCCAGGGCCCTAGGTTTCACCATAAAAAAAAAACAAACAAAAAACTTTGTAATCCACTGCCATTAAGCTGATTCTAGATAATAGCATACCTGAAGCACAGAGTCTAACTGCCCTGTGAGGTTTTCTAGACTACAAATTGAGGATGCTTCCTGTGAGATGACTGGTGGGTCTGAACCATCGAACTTTTTTTGGTTAGTAGTCAAGTACATAACCACTATACCACCAAGGCTTCACCTACTTTGAAGACCTGGCAGATGCACTGCTATATTGGAGTGTGGCTATGCCTGTAACACAAACTTGGGGGGGGGGAGGGAATTGCTACGATTAAGAAACTTGAGAAGTACAAGATGCTGAGGCTACAGTGGTCCCTGAGTGGCATGTCTTTGCAGCCCCAGAAGTTAAGAGATGGAGAAATTCAAAAGAGCTGTGACAATGTGTGACTGTGTCCCAAATCCACACTATACTCCTTCCTCTTACCAAAGTAACAGAAATAACCATTCTTACCCAATTATATAGCCACCAGAAATAAGGATGTTTCCCAGACTCTCTTCCTTTCACTATGGCCAAATTCTGGTCAAAGGGGTGTGAATGGGAAGTGTCCTTAAGGAGGAGGAGTGGCAGGGGTGAATTCTCCCTCTTCCCACCCCCCCTCCTGGCTAGCATGCAATAGAGATGGCATTCCAATAGTCCTCCTGGCCCATGAGGTAATGAATGGAATGGAAGCCACACAAGGCAGTTCAAGCGGGAAGCAGCCTTCATCTGTGATACAGAGGGGCCATTCCAAGACTGACAGCCTGTAAAAATCTTGAAGGTTAAAGAATTTACTTTTATTTTGGTTGTTTTTGCTACTTGCTATATCATAACTATAACAAATTTAACCAAGGATACTAATAATTACATTGAAGTCTGTAGTCTTTGACTGCAAATCCACTTCCGGGATTCTGCTAAGGTAATGAAAGTTAGAAATGCTAGAGTATAAATATTTAATGTTGTGATTAACAAATAAAAATGTAACAACAAAAGATATCTAATGAGAGGGAAGTATAAGTAAACTCTGGTAATAGCATCAACAATTATCATGCATTAATCATTTATTTCTCACTATCCATCTCATCAAACTTAGAAAAGTGTCTCTCTCATACAAATTAAAATGGGGTGGGGGGAGCCCAGGTTTGAACCCAGTTCTGAATCAAAGTCAGTGGTCTTAATCACTGTATTATGGAATACTAGTCCTTATAGCAGTGTGCAGCAGCAGGGGTTATTTAATGTGGCTCTTGTAGCCAAAGTTCCTAATGCCCACCAAATGACCTTTCCCTGTGTGAGTGGTAAAAAAGTGAGGGAAGATACTGGTAAGATTGACCACAGGGATCTCCTGGAGTGCCATCCTGCTGGGTATAAAATTATTCCTCTGAGGAAACAAGAGCATCTCAAGGGATCTCATTACCAGCATGAACCACGAATGGAGGGCATCCTCTGAACCCCAGATTCCTGCACAGTGAGCCTCCTGGACTCACATGGCAGTTATACCATCAGAGGAACATTAGCAAAATGTGAAACAGAGTGATGGACTTCCCAGTCCAGGGAATAAGTGAAGCTGAGTGCTTTGGGGCAGGAGGGTAGTTTGTGGAGTAGAATGCTTTTGGATCCTTAACTGGGGAAGTTGAGCTTACTGATGCATAGAAGTGGAGCTAAGTGCCTTCTGGCTAAGACTTACTAGAGTTGAGGTGTTTCTAGGCACCTAATTCAGAGAGCTGAGTTTGCAGCCCCATGGAGCTTGAGCGGAATGGTTTTGGGTTGAGAGTGCAGTGAAATGGTATGCCCCTCTGGGCATTTATTAGCAGCCTTGAAAGAACTTTGTAACGTGTACTGATGGATAAATGTATTCTGAGAATTTCTCACTTGCATTGCAACTTGTCTTTCTTTTTTTTTTAGAATTTATTTGTTTTATTATTATTATTATTGGGGGGGCATCACTGCCCTCTGCTGGTGGGAGTAGGAGGCCCAGCCTTGCTCCTTTGAACCTCCAGCCCAGTGGGCCGCAGTCCCGCGCACAACCACTACGCCACCGGGGCCCGGTGGCGTAGTGGTTGTGCGCGGGACATTGGTTACTAGACAGAAATCCAGACCTTGTTGGAGAGGCCAGAGTTGTGGTTCACTGAGTGGCAGGAAACAAACACAAACTCACTGCCAGTGACCCCTTTATGGGTTTCCAAGAGCCTGGAACTGTTTACAAGAGTAGAAAGACAGGTGGAGTGGTTGGTGGTTTCAAACTGCTGACTATGCAGATCGCAGAACAAAGCACAATCACTGTGCCTCCGGCTCCTAATAAAACTTCCTGGAAATTGCCCTTCTGAACTTTACTGGCTAAATGCTCAACCAACTGATGACCTAAAGGAAAACCCCAGGGGGCAGGTGTCCTCTGGCATGAAGCTGATGAGTTGGAAAACATCTTGAGAGCAAGCATTGAACATGGTGCAATGATGAGTGCTCTCCTTGGCTCAAACCCACCAACAGCACCTATGGCAGGAAAGTGCTGATGATCTGCTCCTATAAGATGCAGCCTGGGACACCACATGGGGGCAATTCTATACCCTCCTGTGGGGTCACTAGAAGTAGGACTAGTCTTCTTGGCATGTAATTTACAACCTCAACCGCACAAAAGTATGCTGGGAAAACCATTAACTGGGTGTCTCACCGAAGGCACTCTTAATTCGCTAAAAACTTGAAAAAAAATAATCCCGGTTGAGTCCCGGTGGTGTAGTGGTTGAGTGCAGGACTGGGGCCCATTGGCTTGGCAGTTCAAATCCAGCAGCAGCTCTCCAGGAGCAAGGCGGGGCCTCCTACTCCCACCAAAGGGCAGTGATGCAAAAGAAATAATCCCAACAGACCTGGGGACTCTAGAGGGAGCTGACGCTAAAGAAGCTGTGTGCATTGCAGGAGCCCAGCCCCAATGCCATTTTGAACGATAAGTGCAAAACACATGTGGAAAAGGGAGAGCTCTTATCCTTACCAATTGCCTTTGGACCCACACTCTGCCTTGGACAGATGTGTTTTCTCTAAAGGTCTGAGCTCTGCAGTTAAAAGAGCTTGTCTTTTAGTGCACTTTTTCTTCTTCCTGTTGCCAACCATGCATTAGCCAGACACTGTGCTCAATAATTTCTTTTGAACATTTGAACTTTGTAAGAGGAATCCTCTTAAGCTGAGCCTTTATTCCATTAAATTTATACTTTCTTTTTCCTACTGTAAAAAACAGTAAGTGCCTCTTAGGGGGAATGAAGCCTGGCAGAATAAAAGAGGAAAAATACTAACTGTATTCTCACTACCTAGAAATAAGCACTGTTTGCTCTTTGGTGAATATCTAATACACAAATAGTTGCTTTTCTTTTAAACATAGATAGTCATACATCACATCCATAAGCAACTTCTTACCATGTCTTTTTATTTAATGTTGTTTTTTGAAGCATTTCTCAAAGTCTCTGTCGAAGAGTTGACACGGAATTATTATAGTTTGCAGAAATGTTGAAATGATCTTTCATATTGAAAACACCATAAATCACTGCAAAATATGTCATTCTATAGATGTGAGGTAATTTGCTTCAGCACTTTCCTTTGTGACACTTTTAGGTTTTCATTTTTCCTTATTAGACACAATCCCATAATTACCCTCCTTGCATCTAAATTTTCCTCTAGTGGTTTCCGAATATGGTTGTCCCAGGTGTGAAATTACGAGGTTCCATACCAAGAACCCACTACCACTCAGTAGATTACGACTCATACTGGCACACTATCCGGCAGAGAGGTACTGCCCATTGGATTTCCAAAGCTATACATTTTTATAGAAGCGAACGTGGCTGGTGAGGTGCAATTAACGGCCCGAGTGAGTAGGTGAGGGCTTAACCGCAGTCAGCAGTTCGACACCACCAGCTACTCTGTGGGAGATTAGACGAGGGTTTCTACTTCCGGAAAGATTTACAATCATGGAAAGGCAGCACGTGTGGTCTTGGACGCGATGGCAGCGAGTTTGGAATCTTCCTTAAACGGGATAGCGTGCTTGCCTCTCCTTTATTGCTCTCTTACTGTCATCGAGTCAACTCTGGCTATCCAGTCCCAAATGACATGTGACCCTGCTCAAGTCACTTCTGCCTTTTGGACTTCATTTCCTCCCAGCTGTCTTCCTGGTGTGATCTGCTTTAGAAGCTCTCCCACCTGGGGCATAGGCTGCCAGGGTGAAGAGGCGCAGTGGCCTAGCTGGTAGACCAGAGGCCTTGCAGCACCTGCAGCTGCATTTTATGGGTTCTTTGGAGAGTCCTCCCTATTGCTCCCCTTCCCCCAGGCCTATAAATCTTGGCTCCCTCCCTCCGCCCCATTCGGCATTTCTCTCTCTCTCCTCCACAGCGTCCCCGACCCCACCCCCACCCCCGTCGTTGGGGTCCACAGCCCTACTATTCAGACCTTACCCAACAATCTTCCCAACAGAGGTACCACCCAACCCTTGGGTATGCCCCCACCCCTACCTCCCGGTCTCCCTCAGCGTCGTCCGCCCAAGCCGGTCCTATCTCCTGGCTAGGGTCCTACAGTCCCCAGGTATCTGATTATCCTGACCCAGCTTATCACTCTGCACGACCCCTATCAGACCCACCAGACCCGTATCATCCCCGCCGATTCTCTCCCCACTTGTTTGTGCCGGCTTTGTCCCTCGGTTGCTCCTGCCACAAAGAGCAGTCTGGTTTCACCCACCCCACCTCCCAGCGGCCGGCGGGTCTTCTAGTCCCGTCTCGGGTTTGCCCAGCCTGTCCCTTCCGTGACATTACCTCTACACCTTCCAGGTTCCCTTCCGTAACACCTATCCCCTGTCCGTCCCTGTAAGCCCTCGGCCCGCTTCTACTTCAGATGGTCCCAGGATATTGTCTCTCTATTTCCAGATATTCCATCAGTCCGTCCAGCCAGGCCCCAACTGACCATCACTCCTTAGAGCCAGAGAGCCTGTGGCCACGTTCGCCTCCCTCACCCGACAACTCCGGTCTCTTCCACTTTCTCTACTTTGAACCCATCCCAGCAGAGTCCAGGAAGTAGCAAGTAGCCAGGAATTGGCGGCGACGGTGTCCAATGGGATGAGCCAGCGGCGCCCGCGGCCCCGCCTACAGAACCAGCTCTACCAATGGCCGCGCAGAGGCGGGACTTCCGCTGTCCCGTAAAGGGCGGGGGGGGGGCGGTGGCGGGGAGAGAACTGTTGTGGTGCGGAGCGCTGGGCGGGTGTCGGCGGAGCGTCCGGGGGCTGCCGCGGGACTCGGGGCGCAGCCGAGCAGCTGCAGGACGAGGGCGGGCCAGACGCGCGGCGAGGCCCGGGCGCCGCGGGTTCGAGGCCAGGCCCCGCGTGGGGAGGCCGCGCCACCCTGGGAGAGCTGCCCAGCAGCGAGTTTGCCCCGCGCCTGAAAGAAAGCGGGACCCGGAGGGGGCCCTCACAACCCCTTGGCAGCCCAGGCTCGGAGTCCCTGGGGAGCGGCCGCTTCCTGGGGCGCCCTCTCGGACGTCCCTGTCGGAGAGTCGGGACTCCGGGGCCCCTGCAGGAGCCGCCTCCGGGTGACCCGCGGTGGGGCCGCGCAAGCCGCAGGAGACGGCCCCGGGGCCTCCGGCCGGGAGGCAGGGGCTTTCCGGAGACGCGGGGCCGCGGCCGAGGAGCCGGAGCGCGGCGGAGCGGAGCCGGGCCTCCCGGGCACGGGCCAGGGCAGCGCCTCCTCCGGACCCCGGCTCCGGGACCCTCGGGTGCGGGCGGCCTCGGCGACCTGCCCCGCGAGCAGCGCGGCCGCGGAGTGGCCTTCCTGGGGCCCTCCCCGAGCGGGGCCGGCCCGGGGCGGGGAGATGAACGGCTTCAGCACGGAGGAGGACAGCCGCGAAGGGCCCCCCGCCGCCCCCGCCGCCGCGCCGGGCTACGGCCAGAGCTGCTGCCTCATCGAGGACGGCGAGCGCTGCGTGCGGCCGGCGGGCAACGCCTCCTTCAGCAAGCGGGTCCAGAAGAGCATCTCGCAGAAGAAACTCAAGCTGGACATCGACAAGAGCGTGAGTGCCCCCCGCGGCCGCGCCCGCCCCCGCCCCGGACCCCGGACCCCGGACCCCGGCCCCGGGACCCCGGCCCCGCCGCCGCCCTCCGCAGAGCCCGCGAGCCCGGCCGGGAATTTCAAAGGCTGGGGCTGCCGCGCCGCCTCGCCGGGGCTGCGATGGCTCCCGAGCCCGGGGCGCCGGGGCTGCCCCCCAGCCCTGATCTTGACCCCTTGGTGTCGCCTCTGGAGCCTGCGAGGTGGCTTCAGCTCGTGGGCCCGCAAAGGAGCAGGTATCGGGGCGTAGGGAAGAGAGGGGGTGCGGTAGGGACCCGGCTCTACCCCCAACTCCCCCCCTCTCCTTCTCGGAATCCCGGCCCCGAATTGGGAAGGTGAGCCTGGCTTCCCCGGCGGCTGCCGTGGCGTGGCCTCAGCCTGGGTGGGTCAGCTCCCCGCTTCCTGGGCAGCCGCAGGGAAATGGATTGTTTGAAGCTGGTGGCAGAAAAGAAGGCCAAGGCCAAATCTAGGAATCCACGTATCTGGAAGGAGGGGAAACATGCTTGTTTGTTTTTTCCCTTAGGAAAATGCAGTGTGTATGTGTGTGTGTCGGGGGGGGGGGGGGGGGGGTTGTTGGTCTGTTGGGGGTTTAGGGTGGAGAGAGGGAGGATTTAAATCATATTTTATGTCTAAATTATAGAAAAGTTAACTTTTCCTGTGTTGGTTTGGCCATTACTACTTAACAATTCTAAAGATGTGCCTATTGTCGACCAATTAAGAACTTTTTAGTTTGCCATCTGTTGCTGCAAGCCTTTCGTGAGTAAGGACTGAAAATGAGTTTGGGGGTAATTAGTATTCAAGTTGACTAGTTCTGAGTGCAAACGGTCAACTTCCATTCCCTTTTAGAAACAGCTTTTCTCCACAGTTGGGGGAAATCAAAGATTCAGCCCTCCATTGCTTTTTAAACTGAGCAGGAGACAGATTTTTTTACCTCTGAGTTTTTAATAGATGAGGCCCAGAAATATGGGCGTGGCCTTGTCCAAAGTCACACATCACCTTCCAGACCAAACTCCCTGCCCGGAAGTCAATTCTGACTCAGCCACCCGGTAGAACTGCCCCTAGGGGTTTCTACGAGTGTCCGTTTTTTTTACTGGAGTATAAAGCCTCATTTTTCTCCAAACGATCACCTGGAGGTTTTGAACTACTGACCAGTTTGCAGTCCAAGGCATTGCCCACTGTGCTCCCACATCACCTTAGAGGCTGGCAAATTGCTAAAATTTTTAAATTGCTTAAAAGCCCATTATCTGATTCCAATCTCCCTGCATAACCCTTGATGAAGTTACTAACGAGGAAAACCTCTTCCTTACCCTTTCTCCAGGATCTCTGGCTCCCAGTCCCTTTTGTTGTTGTTTTTAACAATTATGGTGCCCTTGCAGCTCTTGAATGGAAAGGTGCTATTTCTAAACTGTTGGGGTGAATTGATGACTTTAAAAAGCACATATGTGTGTGAATGAATGAAGGTTCATCTGAAAGTAAAAACTGTCTAGACACCAACGTAGTCTCCACTTGGCTAACCTGTTCGTATGAAATGCTTGAAAAATCTAAAATAGCAATGAATTCGTCTACTTGCAATCAGCCTCCTTTTGTATAGGTTGCTGGACCTTTCCTTAGAACAATAATATTGTCCGGATCTTTAAAGACAAGAAGCCTTCCATCCTTTTAAGCCTTTAAGGCCTTTAGATCTGAACAATTTTGGCTGCGGTTACCCCGTGACTAAGTGGAAATCCGGTGCTGGGCTCTGTTGATGGTTTCAGCTGCACGGCCTAAATGAGAGGCAGCTGAACCTGGTTCTAGCCTGCCCGAAAGGTGCTGCTGCTGCAGGGGGAACAAGTAGGTCTGGGAGAAAGTCGAATCATGCACGTGCTGTTTCAAGGTGATGGTGTGCAGTCATTCTTTCTGAAAGGGATGCTGTTGCATTCTTTCCGAGTTGGGCAGGACTTCCAGTCTCAGTAACTACTGTATCACAAGAATTGCTGACTCTTCCCCAAACTGAAAGGGAGGAGCGGAGAGCCTAGAGCTTTTGCTGCCACTCACCCCCACCTCTCCCAAAAGGCCACTCAGCCCTGGAATTTCTCAAAATCACTATGTTAGCTTGGTTGTAGAGAAATTATTTTTCTTTTATGACCCAAGTAGTTCATTCTGTACAAGGGGACTTCAAAAAGTTTGTGGAAAAACATCATTACCCCTTAATTTCCATTTTTCCATCCACTTTTGTATGTTGACTTAGACAGTAGTTTATGCCTTATTATATGACAGGCATTCAAACATTCCTTTAGTCGACATTAGTCTTTGTTTGTTGTTGTGTTTGCTTGTCTCTAGACAAATGTAAGTTGAGAGTAGTGTACAGCAGACCATGAAGGTAGGAAAGAACTGATGTCAGAGGTTAGGTGACCTGGGTGGGGTCAATGTGCCCCTCTAGAAATGAGACTGGGACAGAAAGAAATTTCACTGGAGATTGCCACATTCTCCTCCAGCAAGGATTCTGTTATTCCTTTGTTCTGGCCTGAAATCTCCCAGCCAAAGCTTTAGGTCCCCTTCCGTACCCTGTGGCCAGGTGTGTGACCCTGCAGGGGTGAGGAGCAGCGTGGCCAGGGGGCAAGGTAGCAGCAGCAAGGAGGAGGGCCTGCTCCCTCCTGGTTTGCAGGGCACCCCGGTGTGTGCACATATCGGACAGTGTGTGCGTCACGTTGGCATGGTTGCATCTGGCAAAGAGAACCCCATCCATAACCATATCTAAGTGGTGACTTTTGCCAGCCGAAGTTTTAGATGCAGGGGACTGCCTGTGTTGATGCACCAAATATTTATTGAGCATCTGCTGTCTGCAAGACACTGTCTTGTATAAACTGCTTCTCACTCATTCATCCCGCCACATGAAGGCGATTACTCTGAGTAAATAGTGTTCAATATTTTCGCCACGAAAATCCATGAATGAGTGGATGCTCATTTCCTATCAGCTTTTATCTTTGAGAATTTAAGGAATAAACTCAAATTCAGAAGTCTCTTCAGAACATTTGTGCAACATCTGTTTCCGTGTCAACAAACCATTTCATTTTACTCAGCCATTCTCATTCTGCAAGTGTGTTTTGTTGTTGTTTTTGTGTTGTTTCCTCAGCTGACCCTAATCCTTAACTTTAAGAAAGCTCATCTGCCTCCCTTCATAGCCATCCGATTACAGCCTTCCACTGCTAGCATGTATGTCCCTGCGGCATTCGAGAAGCAACCCTTGCATCCAGTCCTGCTCCCCCTTGTGAAAATGCCGGCATTGCTTTCCATTGCTCTCTGTAGCTCAGATGTGAAGTTGACCAGGAATTACAAATCCATACATGGAAACAAACTTTTGGTTGTAGAGGCTATCACCCTACAGAAGTAGTGGCTGCCGGTTGGTGTAAGACCCATACACCCTTAGCACCACCCTGTCTTTTCTGCTTTCCTCCTCCCCCTCCTCTTCAGAGCCAGGCCTTCCAGCCCACTGTCAGCTCACAACTCTGAGAGGTCTTCTGAAAATGTTATTTCAGCCCTGACTTCAACAGCTGAGGAAGCTACTACCTGTGTGGAGGAGGGTCCAAGCTGCTCCTGTCTCTCAGCTCTCATTGCTCTTCCAGCATGGGCAGCCCCCTCCGGCCCCCCCCCCCCCCCCCCCCCCCCCCCACACACACACTAGCCACCCTGGGCTACCTCTCTTGAGACATCCAAGTCCTGGCTCTCCTTCCCATCTGGAATGCTTCCCAGCCTCCAGAGAAACCCTTCCTTCTCCGTGGGGCCTCCCCGCTGACACGCTCCAGTTTATTGTCCCCCAATGAAGTGGGGACTTGTTTTACAAAGTGGTACGCCCAGCAAGGTGGAGGGGGTCGCTTGCTCTGGGCACTCAGTAGTAAGCTCCCCTTACTATATTTTTTTTTGGGGGGGAGGGAGCATCACTGCCCTGGGGGAAGTAGGAAGCCTAGCCTTGTTCCTGGAGAGCTGCTGCTGGATTTGAACCACCAATCCCGTGGGTCACAGTCCCGCACACAACCACTGCGCCACCAGGGCTCAGCCCCCGCTTACCACTTCTTACATCAAGTGCTGCCTCCCCCTCCACCGGCGCCGGGCCAAGTCTGACAGCCGTCCGTGGGTGCTCCCAGGGAATCGCGGCTCTGATTTTGCTTTGCTTTCCATCAGGTAAGGCACCTGTATATCTGCGATTTCCACAAGAATTTCATCCAGAGCGTCCGGAATAAGAGGAAGAGGAAGACGAGTGATGATGGCGGCGACTCTCCCGAGCATGACACTGACATTCCTGAGGCAAGAGGCAAACTCCTCAGCCCCCAGAAACTGGCAGGGCGGGGTGGGCGCTGTCTAATCTCATCCTGGCCTCTGGCCTCCTCGGGGCATTCTGGTGGCCGGGAAAAAGGATGACCCCTCCCCTTTGCACTGCTGAAGCGTCCTGCCCTGGAGAGCTGCTTCGCCTGCCCAGTGGGCTGCTAACCGCAAGGTCAACCGCAAGGTCAACCGTTCAAAAGCCCCAGCCTCTCCTCGGGCAAGATGAGAGTAGAAGCTGTGAGTTCACACCAGCTCCGCCACGCTGGGACACTCCCCGGTCATTGCACTTGACTGGGCGTCCTCCACCCAGCCCTCTTGACCCTTAGTGGCTAGTGGTGTTGGTTGACAGTTCCAATTCCCCAAGTCATGGCCATCACAAAGTGTCTCCAGACACTGGTCAGTGTCCCCTGGGGGACAGCAGTGTTGCCCATGAAGCAGCACTGCACGGGTCGATGAGACCAAGGCTTCTCAGAAGCAGAAGGCTACCTTCCCTTCAGGGTGCCAGTGCCTATTAAGGGAGTCTCCAGGAAGGAATATTAGATTTTCTTTCTATCTAAATTGTTTTCACTTAGGACTCAGCAAAAGAAGAACCATTTATAGCGTACATTGAGTATTTGGAGCATGAATTTTTCATAAGGCAACTGCCTGTTACCCCTCGGAGTGAAAATGACTGTGTAGGAATAGAAAGAGTGGGCGGGCCTTTGTCTGCAGATGTGGAGGAAACCTTTGAAAACGCAGCCCATTCCCCCTGCCCCTCCCCACATCCTCTTTCCAGCCTCGCCTTTCAGTTTCTTACTGTAGCCTTTGGCATTATTATTATTGTTCTTTAAAGAAATGGGTGTTTTACATTTTGAATTGCTTTTCGCACACACACACGCGCACACACACACACACACACACACAAAGTTTTGAGGAAGATTTTGAAAAGAATGAAGGATTTTGGCCCTTTGTCTGAATCACTCATTTTGTTTTTAAGTGCTCTCCATCTGCCTGAAGCAAGGACATCTTTTAGAAGCTGATAAAGGCCACCCATGGTTCTAAGCTGTCAATATTTCATCACTGTGCACCTTCCCTCTCCTCCTGTGTGAGAACAGAAAGGGTCCGTCCCTGGTGGCATAGTGATTACAATTTGGGCTATGAACCCCAAGGTCAGCAGTTTGAAATCACCAGCCATCTTTCTATTCCCATACAGAGGTGCAGTCTCAGAAACCAAAGGGGCAATTCTACCCTGCCCTGAAGGGTGACTGTCAATCAGAGTCCACTCAGTGACAAAGAGTTAGAGGTTGGTTTTCCCTTCTCTTGTCCAGTCGTCTGGGGAGACCCTGGCCCCAACAGCGGGTTTTTCACAGTGGCTCTGGGCTTTCATTGAGGGCTGGTCATGATTCCAGAATGACAGGCTCGTTTTTTTAAGAAAAGCAGTTCTTTCAGCTGTTGTCCTTCATGCCACGCTCTGTAGTTTGCTGCCAAGTGCTGTCACGTCTTCCTGCAGGCCGTCTCTGGTTTTGCCTTTTCCTGAAGCTCAACTTCTGCAGGTTATCTCTGGACCAGCTCAGGTCAGCCCCTTCCTACAAAGCCCCACCAGATCTGTCCTCTTAAAGCATCATCCTACACGTTCTCCGATAGCTTCTGGGACTTTTCAAGACATGCCGTCACCCAACCCTACCCTTGACATCCCTCAAGATTGCTAATGACCTTTGGCCCAACTATTCCTCCCTCCCTCCTTCCCTCCTGTGCCTCTTGTTTTCTAAACCCTGCCTGGCTTCAGCTTCACCTCCTCCACTTGCCTTCTGTGATCATCCTAACCCCCCAGAATGATCTTCCCACTGTTAGTGTTGTCTTAAAACCAGGAAGAGAAAGTTCAAAGGTTTGTTTCAAAGCCCTCCCAGCTATACCCAGTGGAGTGCCAGACACATGGCGGGCTCTTGAGAGTGTGGGCTGGTGGGGTGATGTCGCATGTGTTTCTCCTCTTCTCCCTAGGTCGATCTGTTCCAGCTGCAGGTGAACACTCTACGACGTTACAAACGACACTACAAACTGCAGACCAGACCAGGCTTCAATAAGGCCCAGCTAGCAGAAGTAGGTGGACAAAACCAACCCTAACAAGGATCTGTGCTGTGGCTTGGGTGTGAGGCCGCCTCCTCCCATTGCCCAGAGCTCTGCCCCCTCCTGGCTCCCTCTGCTGCACAGTGTGAACCTGGACCTTCAGGGTCCCTTCCAACAAGGAAACCAAGCACAGAGAAAGAAAGGACTTGTTTAAGATCATATGGCTAATTGGTGACAGCAGCAGGCCAGGAGTCTCAGGGTTCTAAGTTCTGAATTTTCCTTTGTTTGAACCCCATAATTCCTTATAGTGGTATCCTGTGTATACATCAGATGGGTCAAGTAAGTTTTCTTAAAATTTTTCTCTAATATCAAAAATATCTTTTTTCCTCTAATGTCTTGCAGGACTACTTTTTCCTTTCCTTGTTTTTGTTGGTGGGCGTTCAAGGGTGGGTGGGTATTTAGTTTTGTTTTTCTTTATGCCTCTGAGGTGGATGTTGGTAATGGAAGTATTTGCTATAGTAAAGTTCTCTTCCAGCATGAGTCACAGCGAAGTTTGGAGGTGGGGGGAACTGTGTTACCCGACCCTTTGCTGTCTGCAGACAGACAGCCTAGCTCAACACTTCAGCCGTGGCGGCAGCGTGGCTGTGGACAGTCTCTGGTCCCTTCACGTGTTTTTCTGCCTGTTGTAGTAGAAGATTTGGGAAATGGAGAAAAGAAAATGATAGTCCTCCCACTCAGATTAGAGATGATCTCTCATGTTCTCTCTTCTCTCTCCTGCTTTCTCTGATCTGCCCCCAGCCATGTCAAGCCATTTCCTCAGAGATTGCGCTAAAGGCTAGGGTGATTTCTGGTCTTTCCAATGAGATTTCTAGGGTCCATTGTTCCTTCACAAATCTCTCCTTCACTGATATATCCAGGAAATCCCAGATCATACATTACAGTCTTTTCTGTTTGGGGACAGCACAGCCTCAAACCATTTGCCAGCTTTTGCCCCTGGTAGACGGAGAGTGTGAAATGGAGCAAGAGAAGACCTTTCCTCCTGTAATTCACAAACTTTATATGCGGGAATATGCAGTAAAGGATACATTTGCCCTCAAATCTGATGTATTTCATGCTAGGTGGTTGAATGCTAGTTAGGGAGCTTCTTGGTTCCCAACGCGTGCATCTCTCAACTGCTTGTTCATTTGACACCACCGGAAGGGACGTTCCAATGTCTGGGAGGTTCTGTATCAGCTTGTCCCACTGAGCACTCCCCGGCTCTTCTTCCTGGGGATGAGTCTGAACTCGTGTTGTGCTGGTCGCTTGACTCTCGCCTAAAGAGCCCTGCGTCTTGGGAGTGCTGTGCATTCAATCACCTCTTTTGAACCAAACCAGCTAGAGCCTCTGGGCGAGAAGGGTGTTCGGAGATCTTGCCGTCCTTCCTGCTCCTGTGGTGGGATTTAGCCGGCCTGGGAAAGTGCCCTGAGCACCACCGGTGGTCCTGATTTGTACGTGTTTGACCAGACTCTGGGTTTTCTCCCCCCATCTCCACCCCTGTAGACCGTCAGCCGACACTTCAGGAACATACCTGTGAATGAGAAGGAAACCCTCGCCTACTTCATCTACATGGTGAAGAGTAACAAGAGCAGGCTGGATCAGAAATCGGAGGGCAGCAAGCAGCTTGAGTGAGCGACACGTGGAGGGGGCGTGCCTGGTGGCCAGGTGATGGTTAAGTCCGTGAAGACTGTTTAGTTTCATTGTAAATAAAGATGTTTGATGAATACTGTAAATCTTTTGGGCCAGGAGGATTATATTCTCATGATTCAGCATGTGCATAGAAAGAATTTCTTTTTTTGAAAAAAAAATGGATCATAAAAAGAAGCTAGAGAAACTATGTCTTGCAGCAATTAACAAAGCATTAAATCAATTCTACTGGAAGCGTGGGATAAACAATAGCAGCTCGTAGGGCCCGGCTGCTGCAGCGAGGTCTGGCTGAAGGTGGGGTGCGCACGCTGCTCCTCATGCCCGCTGTGTCCATCCACAAGGCCGTGTGGCGCCGGGCCCGCGCTGCCCTGGGCCTCCAAACAGGAGGGAGGCACCCACGCAGGATTGGTTGGCAAGCTGCCAGCTTAGTGCCAATCTCCTCACAGCTGCTTCGCCCCTCTGGTCCCTGAGGTGACTGCTGCCCTCCCCCGTGCTTGCCACTCACCCACGAGTGAACCCCGATGCGCGGCAGAGATTTCAAATCTGCGTCAGCTGTGAGGGGCGGTCACATGTTCAGAGCAGTGTGCTGAGCTCGCTGACCGTGCGGACAGTAACCGTCACAGGAAACCAAGTCCTTTGCAGCCTCTCAGCGAGGTCACTTAGGATGGCTCCAGCTGTTCTCCTGGGACATGGCTGCGTGACGTGACTGGAGCTAATGTCTCTGAGGTACCAGTCCCAGCAACCAAGCAAACCACCGGGCACTGTGGAGGGGGTCGGGCGGGCAGGTGCACAGCGCAGCACTGCGGTCACCCTGACTCCGCAGCCCCACCATCAGAGCGACAGAGGCCACGTTGCCTGATGGTCACGTGTGCGCGTGATTTGGCTCCCTCTGAGGGAGAAAGTGCTAAAATTATTTTCTGAGAAAGTATTAATAATTAACTTTTTAAAAATGCATTCAAAAAGTTGAGTCCTCTCGCTAATTATACCAGAGCCAAAGTCTCCTGTAAAAACAAAGCTTTATCCAAAAGCATGCTTTTTCAAATTTTGTAATCAGGGTGTTGAAGGGCGGGCCCAGGGTGGAAAGATGGGAAAGGCATTTGGATTTGGATTTCTGGCCCTCTGGGTGTAGATTAGGGTAGAAAGTGTCATGTTCCTCCTCAGCTTCTTTGAGTTCTTTGCTAAGCCTTAATCGCAGCAGGAGTGGGCAGGCCGGCCCGGCAGAGAGCCTTCCGGTTGCATAGACGGCCTCGTCTTGGCGCCAACCCAGAGAGGCAAGGCCTCAACCCAACAGAGTGGTTGGCGATGAATGAAGCCACCCCGCACCCCCACTCCCCACTTCCCCAGACAGAGCACCCACCCTCCGTGGGTGGGCTCAGCCATAAACAAATGCCTCCTGCCCCTGTGGCCAAGCTTTCACCAGTGTTCAACTGCATGCTTCTCAGATTGCTGCCTTTTCTGATCTTTGTCAGTGAGCATACATAGCTTATGCTCTGGGCTCTGTGGGGTGGTGTGTTCACACCCCCACTGGCTGCGAAGGGCAGTCAGGGTGCTCTCACAGGGTTCTCTGCCATTCAGATTCAGTGGGCACCTGCTAACAGCCCAAGAGGTTGATGGCCTCGGGCATGCAGAAGAGTCAAAGGGAGGGCGTCGTCCGCTGTTTTCCTGGCAGGCTAAGTTAGGGAGGCTCAGAAGACTTCCGCCACCAAGCCCCCTGGGTTTGCCAGTCCCCCGTGTTTCCCCAGAGCACCTGGGACCTGTAGGCTGAATCATCGTTAACTTGCTGCCTGGACATGTCCTATTGTTTTAGAAGCACCTCTTTCTCTGATATTGAACCCAAAATTGTCAGGCAAGGTAGCCATGTCATGGTCTTTCTAACAGCCAATCTGTGTTCCTGGTGAAGAGAGCAGTACATTTCTTCACAGGGGAACCTGGTGTCAGGATGCAGCCCTTCATGTGCCGTTCCACAGGGGCCGAGGGAAGCACGGCACCGTCAGCCGCTGCCTTGTCCACACTCCCTCCAGGCTCAGGCCTCTGAAGGAAGGTGCTCATGGTTGTAGGTAGCTTTTGCTTCTTTGAAAACAGGTCATGTGAAAGAAGAGACAAAAGTCGTCTGAACTCCCCCCTCCCCCCATCCCCATGTGCACAGATCTGTTCTCCCATCAAGCCACTTGCCTTGTCTCCTGCCATTTCTGATGGCTTCACTTGGGACCACAAGGCTTAAGCCAGTGGGGGAGGGCCAGGCCTCTCAAACAGCAGGATGTGGCTTCACTGAGCAGGAGGTCATCTGGGGGGCTGGGTTTATATGCCACCTTCCTCCACCTGTGACCATACAGCCTTGCCTTCACTCTTGGTGCTCCTGGGCAAACTGGAATCTGAAATCTAGAACAGGCACTGGCATCTCCTTAGAAGCACTATTCCTGCCCTGGCCTGGCCTGGTATGTGACTTTCGTAGGTTGTCACAAGGACCCACCCATATACCCTGCCATTCATGTGACTTCGTTTTAAGGTCTTTAAAGCCCAATAGACAAACTTATCATTTCAATGAACACACTCCTCATTTGGCAGCAGCATGTGAAAGGATCCTTCACAGGCCGGATCCTATGAATGGTTGGAAACCAAAGGCTTCAAGACCACTGTTGTGATGCAGGAGGAGTCACGCTCATGCATTACACCTGCCAAGTGATTTGGGATTCCTGTCGTAGTTAAGAGTCACCGCCAGCCTTTCAGGGAATGGACATTAATCACTGTTGGCCACCAGAATGTTGTGTCTAGCTTTGGCATTTAGGCTGTTTCTTTTTTGTTGTTAATACTTTGCAGAGCAGGTGTCTTGTGGGGAGGAGGTGAGATGAAACTTGGGGGTCTTTGCTGCCAAAGCAGGCTGTCCCGGGCACCTGCCCCAGAGGGGCCACTGTAGAAATCATTGGAAGACACTCAGTTGTTACAATGACAGATCTGAGTGGGGAAGGGCCTGCATGTCATCCAGCCTAGTCTCTCCATCACTGCTTACATTCTGTCCACCACCACTCACTCCACCACTGGTTGCCCTCCTTTGAGGACAGAGAATTCACTTCCTCTTGGGGAAGCCCATTCTGTCTTTGTACACCACTGGCTCTCCAGCATTCTCTGTCATCTCCATCTGAGTCTCTGCCCCATCAGGCCCCAGGAAACAAGTTATCAATTGGCTGTGCTTCCTGAAAATTGGCCCATGCCGTTCTTCACAGGAGGATGTCAGAGAGCGGCCTGCTTGTGCTCATTTGTCCTCGATGAGCCTGGTGGGATGGGGGAGGGGAAGGTATATCAACCTGCTTTTAAAAAAAAGTGACCGAAGATGACAGGGCTTTTTCTGTGTCTGTCTGTGCCTCCCCTGGCTCCCACTCCCCCACCCCAAACTGATGTCGACACTTTCACTTAGGACAGATTTCAGGTGACTTTAAAACTATTACCATTGTTCCATGTGCAGTCTAGAGGGCCCATGGCTGCCAGCGGCCGGTCCATTAAATACAGTTCTGCACGTTCACAGACTGTTTTTATTGAGAAAGCAAAGCCTGGAGCTTGAGGAGAAAACCATATGTCTCAGGCTCTGAACAAGGCCTTATTTTCAGGCTGGAAAGCCCATTGAGGGTGCTGTGGTTCAATCCTTTCTTCTTAGAGATGGGGCCCAGACATCGGGGCTAGCTTCTCGTGTTCCCCGGCTCATCCAGAACTTTCACCACAGTCTGGCTTGCAGACTGACTTCTTGAGTCCAGACTGAAGTCGGCTGCCCTCAAAAGTATTGAGACCTTGCAACTGAGCCCATTCCCAAGGCCAGCTGGCTCTCAAGGACCGTGAGAGAGAGTTTGCAGAACTCAAGGTTGAGGAAGTCCCTCGTTGAGTTTGGCTGGTTGATCTAGTCTGAGATCAGCGTGCGGAAGCCGCGGAGGGAGAAGAAAGTTGGTCCCAGCATCCAGATTCTCTCAGAATGGGCTAGCAGCCTCACAGCCCTCCTTACTACTAGGCCATCAACGAAGAGATAGCTGAGCTCGGGGACATGCCTTGGGAAACTAGATGCCTCGGGAGGTCCCCCTTTACCGCCTTCCCTGCTTGACAGACTGTCCCTCCCTCCCGGGGAAAAAGGGTTCTGAAGTGAACCCAGCTTGGGTGAAGGAGGAAGACCCATTCATTCTTCAGGTGGAACTGCCTGCCAGTGGCTCTCCCCTCCGGCTGGCGTCTTCCCGCAGGCTCTCGGATGCCTCCCTTAAGGACCACGCGGTGCCAATGACAGTGGGCTGGGCTGGAGCCCTGTGTCTGCATTTCTATGATCCCTTACTCTGCCTGCCAGAATGCATTGTGGGAAGTTTGTTTGGAGGTTTGGTTTTGCTTCCCCCACACACACACTTTATTTCCTTTTTAACTGCCTTACTGACAAGCAAGTGCCCTTCCATCCCAGGCTTCCTCCTGTTGTACTTTTTCCTGCCAAATTTGGGAGATCATTTGTATTTTGATCTTTGTAACCTATGGCTCTGTACTGTTGAAAGGCGCTCAATTCTGTGGGGTCTCCTGATACACGTCTGACTTCTCGTGTTGTAAAATCACGCAGATGGGATGGCCCAATGTTCGCTCTGAATAAACAATCTGAATGAATACCAAGACACCTGTTGTTGTTCTCGTTAATGTCCCCGGCGGATTCCCAAGCTTGCAGCAGCACTTCTACACCCCCTCCAGCCCCCTGGACTTCCTTGTGTGTGAGCTTAGAATCAAGAGTCTCCCCCACAGCCTCCCTGGGGACAGAGACTGACTGGAGGCAACCAGACACGCCAGGCAGGAGAGCTTCATTTTCTGAGTCCTTTGTTCTTATCTCTAAAGGGGAGTGCCACGTTACCTGCATGGAGAATGTCTTCCGATTGGACATGAGGGGGTGCAAATCTATACCTTTATGTTGGGATCCCACTGCCTCCATGTCTCTGGAGCTGACCCTTAGCAGCAAGGCACCAGCATTTCTCACCTAGAGTAGAACATTGTTTATCGGAAGTGGCTCATCGTCTGAGCATTTTTTGGAATACAGAATCTCTGTCCCTCTCACTTAAAAGCAAAAAACCCCCAAACTTCTGTCACGTCCATTCCGACTCATTACAGCCCTTTTTAAGATGGAGTAAAACTGCCCCATAGGGTTTCCACGGCAACAGAAGTTACAGGAGCAGACGGCCACAGCTTTCTCCCACGGATCAGAGGTGCGTTCAAACCACGGGCCTTTGGGTTGGTCCAATGCTGAGTTACTGTGCTGCCGGGGCTTCCCGCCCCTCTAACCCCCAACTCTGGCATCCGTCAGCGCTCCAGCAAGGTCCTCGTTTGTACACGGCAGCTTGAGAAGCCGGGCAGCTGTGGGGCAGCGTGGCATTGACGGAGATCCCTCGTCCCCTTGTCCAGCCTAACACCGTGGCAAGCCTAGCACTCAGGTCTTCATGCCACTTCACCACACACCTGGCAGCAAAATAAAAGGGAAGAAAGGCCGTGGATATTTTTCTGGCATTCGTTAAGTTAAAACAGTAGCAGGTGGTCGCTCTGAAGTCTTCTGCAGCACAGAAGTTTGAAAAGGCCCCCCTCATTCCCATGGGGCATTTGTGGATGGTGGAGCCCTGCCTCTCCCCAGGAACCCAGAGGTGCAAGGCTGAAGACCACCATCTGAACGTGAGCGTTCCGTTAGAGAGTGGAGGAGAACCCATTTTCTTCCGTGTTCTGTGTATCTGTGCTACAGCACATGAGTATCCGCTCCTCACTTATCAATATGGTCGTTATGGAAAAATCAACATGTGAACATGGAGGATGACCCTGTCAGATCACAAAGCAGGATAGCTGCACCTTTAACTGCCAGTTTCTATCATCTCTGTAAGAATGGAGTGGGAGTGGCATTTGTGACTTCACAGGGTGGGGGAATGGGAGAGCAAACTCAACCCACTCTCTACTTCTCTGCTGGGCTCTCTAATTTTTGCAAAGGCCACATATCAGAAGAAGCCAGCAAAAAAAAAAAAAAAAAGGCTGAGCCCCGGTGGCGTAGTGGTTATGTGTGGGACAGTGGCCCACTGGGACGGAGGTTCAATTCCAGCAGTGGGGCTGGGCCTCCTACTCCCACCGCCGGAGAGCAGTGATGCCAAAAAAAAAAAAAAGAAGCCAGCTTCCGATACATATACCACAGGTTCGGTAGGCAGTTGTACAGCGATAATTATTCATTATAATAAGGATATAGAGAGCATGAGAGAAAGTAACAATAAAAGTCAGACATATCACATCAGGGTAGCATGCTCACCTCTGCCCCACTTTGTGGTCAACGTGGAGAGAGTAGGGGAAGGGATTACATGATGAGGGAGAGGAGCCAAGAGTGGCGCTCAGGGGCAGGAGAGAGAGGAGAAAGGAAAGAGAGTCTATCCTATGTCCTATCCTTATATACCCTCTGGAGCCAAGCCAGCCCCCAATTACAGGCAAGAACATACATCACAGGAAGGGGTTGTGCCGTATCCACGTGTCATAGGAAAGGGAAGTATCAGGGTCCCATGTGACAAGACCAGATCCCAGACTCCTGGATGTGACTAAATAGGTTACACCAGAGATCAGCATGTGAATCCGTCCACAGGCGTCAAGGGATGAGAACCTTCATCCTAACAGCAGGGGAGTTAGCTTTATTGTGAGACACACAAAGGCCTCAGATAACTGACAGCTTCAAACTTAACTTCCACACCAAATGCTGGTAAATAGTTTGCCAGTTAATATTTTGGAGTATATCATTGTGGACAAGTCCTGTCTTCATCCCACAGCCACACAGAACTCATGGACCATACTCAGGACTAGGGGGTTTATTCGGGAAGTTTAGCAGGTTACAGTTTGGCATCAGAAATGGTCAGGATACCATTCCGGCTAGAAGTGCCTCTCTGGTTCTCCGCTACAGCGTCCCTCTGTAGCACTGCTGGAAAGAGTGTTACAAAACCCCTTTAGCATTGTCAATGCTACAGGGCATGCCTCTCCATCCTAAGTGTCAGTCTTACGATCTTTAGCTCTACTTCTGTGGATCAGCAAGTGGAGCTCCCCCAATTGAGTGCTTGGAGACACCTTATTCCACAACTGAGCCTTCTGCCTAAAGACATTCCGCTTTATGGGCTCCACGGACTGGAAGTCCACCACTCTCGTGCTCTGGGTTCTGCCTAGGTCACTTCTACCACATGTCTGGCTCACAGCCCTCTGGCTCCTGGGCTAAGGCGATTTGGCGAGGATGTCAGGAGGAGAGGACACAGCCCACTCCTGGCTCCTTTCTCGCAGAGGAGATTAACCATTCCCAGGGGGATGACAAGACTGACCAGGCCTCCCATGTACGAAAAGTTTCATACACACTATTTGCATGGCTTTGCCCGCTCATTTGATGAGAGTGACAAAAACTGGCTATAGGAACCATATGAAATCACTCATTGCACCACCATGACATGACTGCCAAACTTCTGGGGATCAAGGTGCAGCCAAGTTGACACATCCCCTTAACCGCCCCAGTCAATATTATTCTCACCTTAGGATTCATGACTGCCAGAAGTATATCGTGCATGTAAACAAATAGTCAGGTAGTGGGTCTTTTACTCTTGTTGTAAATGTGTAAATTTCAGAAATGGGACATTAAATAGGTGAGTAGTAAACATAGAACCACTGCCCTCTAGTTGATTCTGATGCTTAGTGACCCTGTAAGACTTCCTTGTGGGACTCAGTGCACCCCTATAGGACTGCTCAGAAAGCCCCTATAGGACTGTTCAGAGCACCCCTGTAGGACTTCCCCTGTGGGACTCAGAGCGCCCCTGTAGGACCGCCTCTATGAGTTTCCTCTTGACAGGAGGAGTGATGAGCAGAAATAATCACTTCAACCCGACACCTCTTTCACATTCTTTTTTAAGCATTGAGGATTTCCTTTAACCCTACCCACACTTAATCTCCAAGAGACACTGTGTCCACCCCTCTTTTCCCCAAATTGCCAGACTGCTGTAGCAGAGAACCTGCCTGGGGGGTCCAGACATTGTTTTTTTTGGGGGGGGCATCACTGCCCTCTGGTGGTAATGGGAGCATCTATATGTATTGGAGCAAAAGGTTCACGAGGAATTAGAGACCTTTATTTCTTCTTTTTCAACCTAGACTTTTAGACTGTCAAGTCTCAGGTTACCTCAGTGCCTGTGTTTTCAGAAGTGAGCTATTTACCACCCATTCCTGCTGGAATATCCCATAACAATGCTATTTAAGATGCCACTTCCCTGGCCCCTCCTAGACTCTGAGGCTGAAAAACATCACAGAGGAAATAGCAGGGACATGGATTTTAATTTTTAAACCCCCTCAGGTGAGACACGTGGACCCACTAAGGTTTGGGACGCACTTTGCTTCTGAAACAAGAATAACACAACGCAGTGCCGGCAAGCCAACAGGGACGTCTCGATCCGAGTACAGCTGCTCTGTGGGGTTCTGAGACTGGAGATCTTCCGGGGTGTAGACGGTCTCAGCTTTCTCTGATGGGGGGTGGGGGGGGAACATGAGGGGAGGGTTGAACCACTGACCTCTGGTGAGCTGCCCAACCCCTCCCCCACTGTGCCACCAGCCAACCCCACAGCCAGGGAGTCGATGCAGGCAGGAGGAACTGCCACTATGGGTCTGCAAACTGCAGCTCTGGAGGAGAGCTGGAGGCCCTGTCTTTCTCGGCACCAGCGGTTCAGGTCAGACGACAGCAGCTTTCACTTCAACTGAGCACCTGTTGATAGTCAACTGTCCGCCAGTTCTCAAAGGCTTCCTCCCTCTCACTTCCATGATCTCAATTCTACCTCACAGGTCTGGTTAGACCAGAGGAGGTACACTGGTACAGACAGGAACTGGAGACATGGGGATACGGGACAGATGATTCCTTCAGGACCAGTGGTGAGAGTGGTGATGCAGGCAGGGTGGAGGGAATGTGGGGGTAGGTAGAAAGGGGGAACCAATGATATGGATTTACATATAAACTCCTCCCCGGAATATGGACAACAGGGAAGAAGGAGAAGGGAGACATCAGACAGTGTACGATATGACAAAATAATAATAATTTATAAATTATCAAGGGTTCATGGAGGGGAGAGGGGGGGAATTTGAAGCTTATAATACCAAGGGCTTAAGTAGAAAGAAAATGTTTTGAGAAGGATGATGCCAACAAATGTACAAATGTGCTTTGCATACAATGGATATATGATTGGATTGTGATGAGTTGTATGAGCCCTCAATAAAATGATTTTTTTAAGTTCCCTGTACATATTCCTCTGGTTCCTCAAGGCTCCCTCATACTCCCCACCCACCCATCCTCACTATCATGACCCCAGTTCTGTTCTTCCATTCTGTCTAGACCGGAACACTGGTACAGATAGACTGTACACTGGTACAGATAAGAGCTCACAACCAAAAAAGAAAGAAAGAATGAAAGAGCTCACGACATACAGAATCCAGGTCAGATAAACCCCAGAGGAACAGGAAGGGGAGTAGTAATATCAGAAGGGGAGGAAAGGGGAACCAATCGCAATGATCAATGCATAACATGCCTTCCCTTTCTTGCCCCCCCCACTCCTCCCACCTCCACCCTGCCATGGAGAGGGATGAACAACAGAAACTTGAGTGAACAGAGACAGTAGATTGTGTAAGATATGAAAAAAAAAGAAAATAAATTAAAAAAAAAAGAAAAGAATCATTTATAATTTATCAAGGGTCCCTGAGTGTGGGAGGGTCGGGAAGGAGGGTAGAAAAGAGGAGGTGATACTAAGGGCTAAAATAGAATGTAAATGTTTAGAAAATGATGATGACAACATCTGTACAACCATGCTTGATACAATTGATGTACAGATTTTTAACAGAGCTGTAAGAACCCCCAATAAAATGATCTCTTAAAAAAAAAAAAAGAAGTTCCCTGTGCAATCTCCTAAATGAGAATTTTCCCCACCGGGGCTCCGAGTGTGACATTGTTACAGAAGCCCAGACAGTCGCAAGCACGTTCATGGAGACCAGCATCTCCGAGGGAAGAAAGGTGGCTGTGCTCAAGGTCAAGTCACTCAGGCACAGCTGAGCAGCATGGGCGCAGCCACAGGGGAGTGGTAAGAGAATCACTCAGGGAGGGAAGGTCTGTCTGAAACAAGCCAGAGTGACAATTACCCACAGTTCACCACACCTGTTCAAGGGCAGGACCAATGCCTACATGGATACATTTCCACTCTCTCATTGATTTCCACTTGTGAGTCTTGTCACCTTCCAGAAATCATCATAGATGCCAAGCCCGGAGTTCATGCCAGACAACAGACCAGTCGTTTTTACATGCATTAATTCACTTCATCTCACTGCAATCATACGAAGTAGATCCCACAATGACATACCTGCCAGGTTTGTCTGGGAGGGAATCTGGGCCCGGCCAAGTTCACACATAGCCTTCAATTTGTTGAGGTGTAAGTGCAGGCTTAAGGAACGTGCCCACAACAAGGAGGCTTGGCCCTAGGGACTCTGCGGCCCTCCCCACCCTCGGAGAATTCCAGATCGCCTGGCTTTTAAGCACCGCCACTACATAGCAACCCTTCTCCTGATCAACTGGATATACTAAACTTTAATGAGGGATGCCTAAAAGCCACTAAGACTTGAGTTCAGAAATTTAATAGGGTTTCATGGAGGTTAACAAGGTCCAGCCAACCTTCTAGGCAGACTTTAACTTACCGGGGCTGAGCAGAGAGATATTCACCAGCCCGAGAGGTGTAAAGGCACCTGCATGATTTAATGGGGCTAATGAAACTGTCACAGGTTGGCCAAGAGGGACAGAAGTGGAGCATGCTGCTGTTTAATGAGCCAATCGGTGGAGGTCAACAGACATTTATTAAACAGATGAAGCCTGCCCTGCCCTGTCCTGAGCTGCCTAGGTCTGGCACCACAGGGGTGGCAAGTCAAAAGAGGTCTCGACTGAGATGTCCACTGTATCAGTTCTGGTTGGTGGGATCCGGGTCGAATCTGACTTGTGCTTTGGTGCAGTTTCGCTGTTATCTAAACTGTGTACAAATGGCCATGGACTGTTTTTTGCCAGAACTGTAGAATAGCTAAGCAATCTTTGCAGTGCCCTCAAAGTGTTTGCGATCTGCTGGCAGAGTTTAAGTGGCATATTCCTGAAACCTGTAGAGAAGAGAGTGGGAGCCGGAGAGAAGTAAAAGCACAGAGGTGAGGCTATTGCTTTGTTGTTAGCGCCCCGTGGCCTCCCCACCTCCAACGTGGTCAGACCAGGGGGGCGTGAAGGGTCTCCCTGGGCTGACTTCCTTCGTGACTTGTCTGCCTTCACCTGGGAGCCCCGCCCACACTTGTTCAGCCTCCATGGACAGGTGAGGGTGGCCACCAGCTACCAAGCCTCGGTCGCCCTATGGAAGGCGAGGACTCCACCCCTCAGCCATGACCCCTCAGCCATAATGATGCCATCTGCACTGTGGGCAGTCAGGAGCTGCCAGGAGAGGCTCCCTCTCCTTGTGAGCCGGCCACAGGCTTCAAAACAGCAACCTCGTGAGGGTCACGCAGTGGTCAGCAGGAAGCCAGAGCACTGTCTCCCTTCCCCTCTGCCCCATCAGTGAGGGTGCGGGGGCGTGTTTCTCTGAGCACTCATGACTACATGGCCAGCCAAGGCTGTGGACCCACGTTACATGCCTGGACTTCTCTCTGGGGTGGGTGCTAAGGCAGTGCTTGCTCTACAGATGAGGAAACGGAAGTCTAGAGGGATGAGATGGCTTGTCCAGGTCACCAGAAAGGGGTGTGAGGTGAGGGCTAAACAGATATCTATGGGACTGGAGGCCATCATTTAGAACAAAGAACCACAAGCAGCCTGTATGCCCAGCGACGGGGAAGAGTTTTAAAAGAACCACGTGTGTATCAGAATTGTAAAGTAAAAAAGAAAATTGTAAAGTAATATTAAGGAACATAGAAATACATTCATAATATCAGTTCAGAACCGCCTTATCTGTATGTGAGGGAGGCTTCAGAAACTGCCGAAGAACCTGCTCTCTTTCAAACCCAGTCTCCCATACCCTCTAGAAGTCCCCTTGTATTCACCTATGTGCACACATGTGTCTCCTGGCAAAATAACTGTTGAGCTCACTGCCATCGAGTCCATTCTGAATCTCCTGTGGGACAGGGTGGGACTGGCCCCGTGGGTCTCTGAAACGCTCACTCTTCACAGGAGCAGAAAACCTCTTCTTTCTCCCGAGGAGCAGCAGGTGGCTTCGAATGACAGACCTTGGGATTGGCAGCTCAATGCGTGGCCCACAACCTCCACACGGCACCGCACCGAGCTCTCCCTGACTTAAGGAAAGGAGGGAAGGCTCTCCAGAACGTCAAGGGAGCTTCTGGGAAGGAACTGAACGACTGGAGTGGGCGGGAGACAAGTGGTGGGAAGCTGCTGACTCCATGGCGGATGAAGAGCAGAGCGCCTCGCCTAATAACGAGAGAGGAACTTCAAAGCCATGAGAGGCGGGCAGAGGTGTGCGTGTCTGCTCTGTGCCAGGCGGGTGCCCGAGTGAAGCAAGAAATGAACTCTGCTCTCCCTGAGCTCGGCGTTTCAGAGGTGTGAAGGCGCAGATGTGGCAACCTGAAGATCCTTCCACCGCTAACTGCTCAGATCTGGGAGGGAGGCCCCAGGCCCAGGACACTCTGGGCTCTCGGAGGGTGAGAGAAGCCAGTGAGGCTTGGCTAATGTGACGAGCTTCATTAAGCTAAGAGGGCTAATGAGACTTCCTGAGGGCTGGTGGTCACCAACTTCCTGGAACCCGACTGAGCAGCGAGAGGACCCAGGATTCCTGCGAGGACCCCACTGAAACCACGGGATGCCCTTCAAGAACCAGGGACCCTCAGGGACGCCGCTCCAGGCAGCCGGCCAGACAGAAGGTGTTAGCAGAGGTCGGGAAGTACCAGAAGTTGGCATTGCCCCTTATGAAGCTTAACAAAGCTCAAAGGAGGAGGGCTGAGGGAGGCGAGGATGTCAGGACTCTCACCTGCTTACTGGGGTTTCTCTGAACCCTTGGCCAAGTTCCAGAGAGACTATGCCTTCTTCAGTGAGGGCGTTTCTTTTCTATTGGCTACGACTGTTTTTAAGGGCATTCAACTTACATTTCTATCTAAAACCTCACTGTGCCTAAAGCCAAACATGAAAAATGACTGGCACAGCCCCAGAAATCGCAGCTATTATTTCCAGAGCCGCTGCCAGGTGTCAGGCCCTGTGCCGGGAGATTTGTGCTTCTGATCATAATCTCACACAACCCTGTGAAGAAGGGACAGTTAGCCCTAGTGTTCAGGTGGGGAAGCAAACTTGGGACAGCTAGGGGACTTACCTAGGGTTTCGAGCTTGTTCAGAGTATCATGTATTGCTATGGGGAGAGAAGGGAGACATTGGCTACGTAGGAGAGGCAGAAACTGTTAGGCTTGGGGTGCAGCCTATACTTTGGGGTATTCTGTGCAGGGAGGAACAACCCTCCGCATGCTGCTCAACCAGTGGCCAGGTGCGGGACTGGGACTAGCAGGGCTTTCAGGGGCTGGTTGTGTGGAAGTATAGATTGCCAGGTCTTTCTTCTGAGGCACTGCAGGAGGAGCTCAAACATCCGACCTCTTCCTTTGCAGCCGAGCATGCTCACTGTTGGCCCCGCCCAGGGACTCCCGGAGCCCAACTCCATGTTGGCAGGATATGGAATTAACCAAGATAAGACTCCTTAAGTAGCTCTTGTTTAAAGAAACTGGAGACACTTGGGATGAGAGGGAGGGGCATGCGGGGGAGCGGTAATATGTGGTGCATTTTTATGACCAAAATGACTTGGGGGTGGGGGGGTGGGCACGACGCAAGTGTTTGCAGGAAGAAAGCTTTGTTCTTCAGATTTAGTCCACATCACTGACACTCCAGGCAGGAAGACACAGAGACCCCTCTCCTTGAGGCACCTTTGTGGAGTTTGGGGGGTTAGGCACCTTTGTAAAGTGACCAGACATCCTGCTTTTTAACAATTTAGCAACTTCCCCCGGCATTTTAAAATGAAAATAAATACATTACAATACTATTTTTGCATTCTATGAAAATTTTTGTTGCTCCATATAGACCAAATTTTAATCAAGAACCCTTCTCCCCACTCCCAGTCAATGGTGTCCCGCTTAAAATCTGGTCACTTTACTTTAGGGAGGAAAGCTTCAGAGATCTTGGATCCCAAGACCCCCAAGTCCTCACCCAGTATTCCTGCCCCCTTGGGCTTTCTAGTTCCCCTGTCTGTTCCCTCTTCAAACCATGCCCCGCATTCTTAGCTCCAGGAAATTAAAGGAAGGGAGCCCTTGAGCCCTGAGTTCAGCCTGCATTGGAGCGATCCGGGGTCATCTCTGGTCCCTCTGCCCTCTGAGGGTGCAGGAAGCCATGCAGACACCAGGTGGCGCTCTCTCCTCAAGCCCTGAGCACCAAGGTGCAGCGTTCGGTGAATGTGAGATGGTTAAGCAGAAGGTACTTACCCTCTCATTTTAAAAATGACACTGAGGTCCAGGTGGGACCAGAAGGTACTCAATGTCATAGAGAAAATGGAGCCTCTTATTTTGACTTATCAACCTAGTGTTGTTTTTTTTTTCCCCCACCACACTCCGGCCTGGTCACCCTTATCACCCCCACCCACTCACCCACCACCACCACCAAAAATTACCAAAATAGTAGCCTGTGCTAAGAGCCAGGTCTTGGGACTGGGAGAGGCCAAACTCCCTCTTCCTTCTCTGATATTCCTTGTGGTTTCCAAGCAGCAGTCAAGATAATAACTCTCCCTTACCACCTGCCTACTCTGGACCTGGCACTGTGGATCCTTAATTTAGTCTTCACATCTCTGTGAGTGACATCTTGTACCATTTATAGAAGAGGACTCTGAGGGCTCAGAGAGGTGAAGAAACCTGCCACACAGCTCATCCAATCTGGTCATAGGTACAGTGGTGAGAACTCAGCCTCTCTTGGGCCAGATTCCCTATGCTATTTAAATGCTTTTAAAGACTTTTTTTTTCTATTTCAGCATGATCAGAGTTCTGTGGCAGTGAGGAAAGGTATTCTTAGCCCATATCAGAGGTTAGAAAAGGCCCAAGGGCATTGTGGGTCCAAGGTTACATGGTCCGTAATAGACTTGCATGGAGCCTCTTATCCAGTCTGAATAAACTCCCTCTCCCCACCCCACCCCCTGGACATTCCACATTGCTCTGCCTAGAAACAGCCCTGCTGGCATCTCTTGGGGTCACATGACTCTCTGGCTAAAACTGTAGGTTTGGGAGTCAGAGGGGTTTGGGTTGACATCGCAAGTCTGTCACTTACTGGTTCTGTAGCCACAGACCAGTGATTTCCTTTCTTGGCTCTTAAGAGGAGTGATTGAGCCTCTGTGTGTTGAGCATGGCTGTAAACAGTGGTTCTTTTTTTTTTTTTTTTGCAGTGGGGTGGGGGGGCATCACTGCTCTCTGGTGGTGGGAGTAGGAGGCTCAGCCCCACTGCTGGAATTGAACCTCTGTCCCAGTGGGCCGCAGTCCCACGCACAACCACTATGCCACCGGGGCTCAGCCCTGAACAGTTCTTAATACTTCTCGATAAGCTAACTGCAGCCCGTGTTTAACGTGCCTCCACATGTGCTTTTAGACCTGTATTAGCCAATGCTATAGCCACTAGTCATTGAATGAAGAGTGTAGCCCTTGCACTAATGTTCTACTTGAAATATAGTCCGGGGTGAAATGTGCTGTATGTGTTACGTGCATTCCAAATTTGGGGAGATGTGGCTTGAGCAGTATGTAAAATATCTTGTTAACAGTCTTTTCTTTATGACATGGAGCTTACACTTGGGTTGCAGTGTTCTCTCGGGCTGATGCAGACTCCCTGTGACTCCAGGGGGACACAGGAGAACAGCCCCTCAGGATTTCCAAGGCTGGCGTCTACATGGGTTTCCTTGAGCTGGCATTGGCTCAGTGGCGGCTAGTTTATCATACAGGTACAAACTATGAGACCTTTTCCCCATGAAGCCTCTGGTGGTTTTGGACCATCGACCTCTCGAGTAGCAGCCAAGTGCTTTAATACGTGCCCTACCCAGGCTTCTTTGGCAACGATGGATTACATAAAACATAGAATTGAAGGCAAGTTCACTTGGTTCTGTATACTTTTTAAAATATGGCTACTAGGTTGATGTGAGTTGGGATTGACTTGATTATAATTTGTATGTTTCATACTAGATATGCTTAATTATTTGCATCGTTCACACTTGTGGCTTATTTGACATGTTTAATTATATATATGGTATGTATGTAAGGCCTACATGTTTATACGGGACATGTATATTTTTACTGAGCAGAATTGCCTTCAAATCACATCCACTGCCATCCTGTCAATTCTGACTCACAGGGACCCCAGGTAGGGTTAGTCTTTACAAGAGCAGACAGTCTCAATTTGACCCGTAGAGCTGCGAGTGGGTTTAAACCATTGACCACGTGATGAGCATCCGGACCCCTAATTCACAGGCCCACCAGAGTTCTTTAGTACCCTCTTCTAGTTCTAAAAATTCACCTGCTGCCCCTCTGGGCCCTGGATGGTAGGGAATGTAAGAGATCAGAACTAGCAACCTGCCCACTGTTTGCCTGTCTTGGAGAAATCACTGGAACGTATCTGTGTATGTCAGAAATATGTGCTGTGTTTCCCAAACAAGCAAGCAAACATATAAGAGACCTCCGAAGCTGTTATGAGGATTCAATACAATGCTGTAGGCAGGCCTCTACCACGAATAACATGAATAACACGCCAGGGCTTTGCATGCCTTTATTCTACTGGACCCTGGCAAATCCCAGAAAATTAAGGCAGGGATCTCAATTCCTCTCCATTTTGTCGATGAGGAAACAGACACCTATAGGTCCGGTCCTCTCCCTGGCTCTCCTCACAACCTCTGCCTGGCCTCAGGAGTGGTGGCTACATCCTCCTCCCTCTCATGGGGCTCGATTCCCCCTTCTATGAACCGGGGGAGAAGGTTTGGACGGTGGGTGAGGTCCAATGAAGCCCTCAGTATCACGAGAGTCTTGGCAAGTCTCAGTGAACACAGGCTCTGAAGCCTTCGTTGTCCATTCTGTGGGGATGAATGTGTTTTTCTGTTTGTTTTAATAACACTGGTAGGAGCTTTATATAGTGTCTATGTCTGCTTACATTAGACGCTGTGTATTACAGTTAAGAGTCTGTCACCATTTCCCATATAAACCTTGTTTTTTTATGGGTTTGGGAGAGTTCAGCTGTAAAAACTCAGCTGAAAAAAAATGTTGTTTTCAAACAAACTGGGTTTAAATCAGGAGTCTGGCTTTAGACACTTCAGAGCAGGCATATTTTTTCTTCATGGTCACTTTTCATGTAAAAATGAGGCTGGCTGATTCCTTGGTTTCGTTTCTTTTATGAGGATTGAGCAAGACAGTAAGCTCAGCTGCTGGCTGCACAGAAAGAAGCGCTTCCGAGCCTTTTCCAAGAGCGCGCTGGGCCTGAAACCAGCAGACAGTCCCATCTGGAGCCCAGCTCACCTTCCACCAGCTGTGTGATCTGAGCTGAGCACAGCCCTTCTCTGGTCTTTCTTTTCTGCCTCTGTTCCCTGGGAGCACCCGCTTGATCTGGCTCCCGTCAAGGGGACAGGAAGAAAACTGCTTTCAGAAGTGAAAGGATAGAGGAAAGGGGCATGCCAGAGACCATGCTGGAGGAGAGCAAGCTGCTAGTAGGTCACAGTCAGGAAAGTCCTAGAGATCACAGAGCCGCTCTCTCTGTCTCTGTCTTTCTCTGTCTCTCTCTCTCCCTCCCTCTCTCCCTCCCTCCCTCCTTTATAGAAGGGATCCACCCTGGGGTGGCTGCCAGGCAAAAGCTGGACTCCAAAGTCCCATATTCTTTCACAAGACACCTCTCTTTCCCTTCTCTGCTTTGGGACCAGAGCAAGAACAAACTCCAGCAGGCTCTCGGAGCTGTGAGGGAAAGTCAGGTCTGTACAGCCCACTGCCCAGCCTGGCCTGCCTTCTCCCATCTCTGTGACCTGGGACAGACAGAGAGCCCTTCATGAGGCTGCAATGAAACAATACCTGTTAAGGACTTAGAAAGTCTCCTCAATTAAATGTACCTGTCTGCCGAGTGACTGCAATTATCTCACGCAATGACAGGTTTTCAATGTACAGAAAAGACTATATGGGTTGTGTGGAGTCAAAAATACTTGGAGGCAAACATGCTTCTTAGGTCCCTCTCCTCTTCATCAGCTTCATAAGCACAATGCCCCCTCACTCCCTGAGGAGGGCACTCCTGTAAGCATAGTCCAAGTAACAGCATTTTGGAAGTGCACTGGCACCAGGAGACCTGGAAAGGAAGTTTCAGCTTAATTTTAACTGCGAAAGTACCCCCAATTTTTAAATGTTAAGAAAAATCTAGGTAAACAAAAGGAAATGTTGGAAGTATAATTCCGATGAGCCAGAGGTTTTATTAATGCTTTGAAACTTCTCCTTCCACTTTTTCTTTTGTAATAATTTTTATTTCTATGAGTTTGGGTTTTGTCCTGTCTTGTTTTTACATAAAGGGGATCACAACACACACTTAGTATGCCATGGTCAATCTCCACATTATTTCCTGGGTAGGAGTCCACTGTACTAAGGAATTACTTATTCCATTCTTGTCATGATTGATCCTGGATTCTTTCCCCTGTCTCATCCTGTGGTTTAAGTCTTTCCTTTGTCAAGCAGTGCTATTCACAATTCACCCACGTGTCCCGCAATTCAGCATATAGAGAAGAGCTGTACAATTATCACCACAATCCACGCTAGAACATATTCTTCCTTGGACTCATTGTAATTCACGTATTTTTTCTAATTGTGGCAAAAATATACACACAAAAATTCTCCAATTCCACGTGTCATTTAAATCTTTGAGTATTTCCTAGTGAATACATTCCTGAAGTTTACTTTTCCTAAGCCTGTGGCCAGTTTTTTTTAAATGCCTTTAGTTTTGAAAATAATGATGATGACACTATTTCGACCACCGCTGTTGAAATTTCTGGCAAACAGGGAAACTGTCCTAGAGAATAAGAAGGCAACGGACAGGCTCCAGCAGTATTTTCAAAGGAGGGAGGGGACCTTGTAGATTCCCAGGAAGGATGGACTACTGCGTCTGGGCTTTGCGGAGAGCCCAGGGACCGGCGGCAAGAGCACTGATCTCAGGGTCTGGGAAGCCATCGTGCGTCCCGCAGGCAGGCAGTACAGAGGTGACTTTCACAGCTTCGTGGCGGGGAGGTAGCAGGATATGCAGGCGCCTCCAAACAGGAACGGGGCGCCAACCTCTTCTCCCAGGTCCGGACGTGACTGGGATTGATTTGGGGCTGGCCTTTCTCTTACTAAAGAGGGCTAGGCGGCTCGGCAGCAGGCATGCGGCATTCTGCAGGGGCCTGGTTCGGCCAGACTTCCCTTCCTTTTCAACTGGCTCGGGTAGAAGAAAGCAAGACCTGGGCGTGCATTCTTCCCGTGCCTAGGATACTTGGCCGTGCTAAAAATAGTCTCCAGCTCTGTGCCGAGAGCTCGTCCGAACACAGCTGAGTCCTGGGTTCGAATCTAGCCACGGTCCCCTACGTGTCGTGGGACCTCGCTGCAAAGTGGCCCTGCTTCTCCGTTTCTCCACGCGGGTTAAGATTTCTAAGGGGCTCCCCAGGACATGGAAATGGGGCGGGGGCGGGGGGGCCTGGAGGAGGGCTTGATCTTTCGCATCGACTTCTTTTAGAGGGCTTTGTGGGGTGGGGGGGGGGGGCTGCGGAGCCTGGGCCGCGGCAGCCTGGGGAGGTGTGCGCTTGCGGGCCGGCTCATTACCCAGAGGTGTTGCCCTAGTTAAAGCCCCGGTCTGTTTGATCTGGCGGCGGGTGGCAAAAGGTAGAAAAAGGAAAAAGTAGGTGGGTCGGAGTAGAAAGAAGCTCACACTTCCCCCCACCGTTTCCCAGGACCCATAAAACACCTTTTATTAACTCTTTCGCGTCTGGAAAGGTCCGTGTGGTGCTCAGTTCCAACCTTAGTGTTTATAGCCCAGACTAATGGGGCCCCATATGCCCTCCCCCACCCCTGGCCTGTACAAGGCGCCTAGAGCATACCTGATGTCCCTAGAGGCCAGGCCCCTACGTTCTATGGGGTGTCCTTTCCCCACTCAGCCTCAGGACGGTTGCCTGCCGGCTGGTACAGGGTCTGGGCTCAGGTCCCACTTCCCTCCTTCCAGGCAGTGGGTGCTGGAGGCCAGCATAGGCCCAGCGGTGAGTGCGCGCCAGCAAAGGATCAAGGCAAAACTAATTTCAAAGCTTAGTTTCCTGTATTCTGTTCTAGGGGAACAGCCGCTTCATTTTAGCCCAGCAAACACCTTGACCCGGGGCAAATGGCGTCCAAATTTATACACCTCCCCCAGTCTGTGCCTGCGCCCCACACCCGTGCGCAGGTGGGAAGGGGCAGTGAGACTGGTGCTGGAAGACTGTTAGCCACAATGGCCTGCGCATCTACCTACCCACAAACTGCACAAAGTCCATACGCTCAAACCAATGTGTGTTGAAATCTCCATTACTGGAGTGATACCTAAGCCTGTCTAGTCAACCACACAGACACATAAGTTTAGTTCAGTCGGGGTTAAAAGAATCAGCTGCTAATGTGCGTAAACTTCCCCACCCCTCAGCCATGGGCATCTGTTTGACCATGCACCTATTCTGCTGATGGGCCCCTCTGTCTTCCTACTTAACAGCCCACCGGACCCTGCCCAGCAGGCACCGTTTATGCCTTACTCACTGCAGGCAAACCCAATACCAGCTCACGTCAGTCCCAGACAGGGCCTCTGCGTGTCTAATTCATATCCAGTTTCCATTTCCCTGCGTTCTACCTTATCACCATTTTATCGTAAGGATCATGTTGCATTCCAGAAAAAGCTATCTTTTATCCATTTTCTCCCTTTTCCTGGGTTACCAATCTGATTTCATGCTTCAAAGAAGAAGGGGAAGAAGAAGAAGAAGAAGAAGCCGGCCTATGACGATACCTAGCAGAAGCTATGGAGCGGTGCAACCCCAGTCGGAGACATCACACAAGTTTCCTCAGATTTCGGACAACGCGGTTTTTATTAGTCAAGAGCATAGATACTGCTTTGGTTAAGGGGAGGGGGTAACTGTGAGTGGTCATACAGATTTGAGGTAGAAAAGGGTGGGAACAGGGAAACACACACACCCGAGCACTCCAGGCACAATAGGTAGTTTAAATACATAAAAACTTCCCAACAAGGGGGAAAGTTTTTATTTACAATGGAAAACAAAACAAAACAAAAGCAAAAGCAAATTTTCGCTCGGAACTAAGTAGGAAGTGCAGCGACAAAAACAAAACAATATAAAATAAAAACACCCACGTTCTTGCTTTTGAGTCTCTCCGGAGCAGAAAACGATGGATTGGTCTTATTGCCTTTTCATGAGAGAAGAGGGCCTCAGAGTCTGGAGGCAAAGTGGGAGGGGGGTGCAAGAGAGAGGGCCAGAGAGGGCCAGACAGCGGAGGGAGGACGACCTGCAGATTCTAAATTCGCCCAGTAAGTCTCAGAGGGATGTGTAGATCGCCCCAGGCATCAGTCCCGAAGTCCCTCTCTCCACATCCGGCCTGTCAGGGTGGCCCTCTCAGTTAGGAGAGTGGAGATATATATATATTTCTCTTTATGTATTAAAAAACGATTTCAAACTACATTGCACGTGAGATCCAAGTATGCGATTGAAGCTTGAAGCAGAAGCAGAGGCTCCGCGGGACGTGTCCCCACAGGCTGCAGGGACCCAGAGTCTCGTCTTCGTCTTCACCGCCTGGCTTTCCTTGCTGGCTCCCAGATGGACCCACAGTGGTCGGATCCTGGGCCCGAGCCTGTGCTCACTGGTTTAACTCCAGTGCCCAGACTTGCTGCGGCCAGCCGGTGCGCCCTTTAATCCTCTTCTCCCCGGGGCCCAGGGCCTGAGGAAAGCCGTCGTGCTGCTGCTGCTGCTGCTGCTGCCACCGCCGCCGCCGCCGCCGCCACCACCGCCAGCCAACACACAAACACACAAGAAAAGAGCACAGAAAGAATATTAAAAGTTTCAGCTCCAACTGCCCCAGCGGGAGAGACTTGCGTGTGTGGGTGGGGGTAGAGCAGTAACTGGCTGCCTTTAAATATGTGGCAGATTCAGGTTTGCAAAATATGCAGACTCATACATTTGCCCAGATGCGTCTAGTCCCGTTCCCTATAACCGGGATGGGCAGGGCAGCAGCAGCTAGTTTGGTTAGGAGACTTCTCCCAGGCTTCAGACCACAGAGAGAAAAAGGAGGGGGGTCGATCTGGCCTAGACTTTTTACCCACCCCCCCATTACTAGCAAGAATGGGGCCATAGCTCTAGGTGCCTGAGTGGTTGTCACCCAAACCACTTCTATTAAAACCTTGATGCCTATCTGTCTTTCCCAATCTAGGGAGGGAGACTTCTCTGGTTTACGGCGGCCCGAGGGGCAGAAGAAATCCGTCGGGTTTTCCAGCCTGGCCTGGAGCGCACTCTCCCACCTCACCCCGTGGTAAATAGTCTCCCGAAGAGGTTCCGAGCCCTCCGGCTGTCTGAATGAAGCCCTCCGGCTGTCTGAATGAAGCGTTCTGGGAAAGTGCTACCAGGTGGCCCTGGAGAGGGTGGGAGCCGCCAGGAAGGACTGCGACCCGCAAAACCAAAAGAAAAGGGTGACACTTGCTGGTCGGCGGCGTTTCCCCACAAAGCCACCTCGGAATCTTACGCCACCTGACAACGATGGGTGGCTCTCCAAAGGAGAAGTAAAGACCCAATTTCTTTTACCGGCGCTCTGCTCCACCACTGACTGCCTGGGTGAGCAGTGTTCTCCAAGGCCTGTCCTACCCTGCAGGGCCCCGCGTTTCCCTGCGTTGTACACTGATGGTGGGGGAATGGCCTTCTTCGCAGGGTCCTCTGAAAGTATTGATGAGCCCGGGCACAGAAATTCGCATGCAGGCAAATGACATTCGTGAACTCTGCCAGGCCTTCCAAGCAAAAGATCCTACATAGATTTTCTGGGACCCACAGTTTGGGGAAGTTCTTAAATGGGGCTCTGACGATTGCCCCTCCGAAAAAATTAATATTCCCTCTACACTCCATCTCACACACTCAATCCCACATTACCTGCCCACTCCGGACAAAATCTCACACTAGTGTGACCAGCTCGGAATTGTCCGCAGTTTCTAAACCTCTTACACACAACCCAAACTCTCCATCTGCTACTCGCACCACCCGTTCCCTGGGGTTCTGGGCGCCCGCGCCTCCAGCTGCAACGCTCTGGGCCCCGAACTTACCAGCTCCCTTTTCCTTTTGCCCTCGCGGCCGCCATCAGCCTTCTTGAGTTCGGCCTTGAAGGCCTCCGGGTCTCCGGCCTGTGCGTCCTTGGCCAGCACATCCATCAGGTAGGCGATGTAGCTGGTGGCCAGGCGAAGGGTCTTGATCTTGGAGAGCTTGGTGTCGGCCGGCACGTTGGGGATGCACTCGCGCAGCTCGGCGAACGCGCTGTTGATGCTCTCTGTCCGTCTCCTCTCTTTCTTAGGTGCGGAGCCCTTTCGCCGACCCAGGCGACCGCCCAGTGCCTCCAACCGCGCGGGGCTCTGGCTGGGCCTGGCCTCTGGGCCGTAGGCGGTGGCTGCAGTCGCGGCGGCCGTGGGAGGCGGCCCCCCAGCTGAGAAGTCCGGGGCAGCGTCGGCTGGGCTCAGCAGCCAGCTCTGAAAGTAGGGCCGCTCCTGGTGACAGCGCGAGGCTGGGCCGAAGAGAAAGGGCTCGTGGAGCATGGGGTGTGCGGGGTGCGGGTGGTGATGGTGATGGTGGTGGTGATGGTGTGCGTAGCTGCCCACGAGGTTCATGTTGGAGCGGGCCCTGGCCTGCGCTGCCAGTCCGATTAGCGCCGCCCCATGCGCCCCTGAAAGTGCCGGGGCCACTTTAGACTAGCACACCGGGCTCGGGGAGGCGCTGGCCTTGGGGGAGTCCTGGAACTCACAGCTTGCCGCCTTCTAGCCTGCTTCTGTCTGGTATGGGGACGCTGATGCTCCAAGATGGGTTTAACCCTTCTACAGCCTCTCTACCTAGGTCTGGCTTATATAAGGCCTTGGCTTTGATGTCAACCTCACCCTGGAGCCAATAGCAGCGAGAGAAGAGAAGGAAAGGGGGGGTGGGGGGTGGTGAGGGGTGGTGGCCGTCCCTGATTTTACTCTGGGCTATCGCCACTCCACTCCCGGCCGCCAGCAGGGACCCAGCGTTGGCCCCGCCTCCATCCTTCAATCCCCCTTCCGGTTGAGGTAGGTGGGGGCTAAATATTAAAAGCAAGGGTTTCCAACGCCCTGCACCCTAGACCCTATCTGCCATCCTCTCCCAGCAGACCCAAGGATCAGAATCTAGAATTTCCTAAGGAAAAGAAGGCTTTCACATACAGCCTACCTTTAAATGTACAAATAGGGGTCCAGGGAAAGAAAGGATCCTTTTTTTTTCCTTGACTCAATAGATTTCAAAATAAGAATTCTAGATGTTTGCAGTGCCGACTGCTGCACCACTCGGCAGTGCAGCTGGACCTGATGAAGGCTCTCTTGTATTGATCATCAGGGAGGGTGGAGGGACTCAGAGAGCTCCCAGTCTCCAGGTATTTTACCAGTTTGCTCCAGCAGGAGGGCCAGAGGCCCCTCTGCTTGCTTCCCTTCCTGGACACCAGATCAGTCCAAAGGCTGGTGGAGCTGACACCCAGGCAGCCTCTACGTTCAATTGAGCTATTAGGGTAAAGTGATAGGGCCAACCCAGACAAGCAGGATTCTCTGTCCTCCTCTCTTAGAGGGACTCAGACAGAAAACCCAGGGCGGGGTATGACTGGGCTACTCTACCCAGGCCACCATTGCTTGAGGAAGCCTGATTGTCTAGAGACAGTGTGCTGAAGCTAACTGCAGGAGAGCTGGGTTCTTGGACTTAAAGGCCAGCATCAGAGACCACCACCCACATGCCATCTGTGAAGCTGGCTGGACCAGAAAGGCTCTCACCCCAGGTGGAGAGGCACCACCACCCTGTTTCAACAGCCTTCCGCTATTTCCCTACATGAAATTCCAGGTCTGTTTTATTGTCCCCCACAGAAGTCTCCCCTGGAGATGGAACCTGGGGATGACAAGGCGATAGGGTGTCAGGCTTCCTTTACTGTATCTTTAGTTGATGGATAGGTCTCCCTGCTCTTCAGATTACCAATCTTTCTGAGTTCCTTGCTGCCCAATTTTCTAGAAAGACTCCAGTCAGTCTAGTTGAGCTAAGAGTGAAATCTCTGTAAATACCTCTAAAAGAGCAAATAGTGGTGGTGGGGGTGGGGTGGGGGGAGGCAAGAATGCAACTTCAAGAATGCAAGCAACCTCAATTGTACATATAGATGATTATTGCATTGGTGTATGCTCTGCAGTGTGTCCACCCCTTGGCTGTCCGTTGGTCATTCTGGGGTGGCTTGTGTGTTGCTGTGAAGCTGGAAGCTTTGTCACTGGTATCTCAATGTGAACAGGTTACAATGGAACTTCTCGCCTCAGAACTGACTCTGAAGAAGGAGGGATGGGCCCCCACCCACTTCAGAGGACCTCATCAACAAAAACCTTATGAATCGCTTGGAGAAACACTGCCAGTTATGGAAAGCAGGACCTTGTCAGAGCTAGTGCCCTGAACCCTTTCAATCACAACAAAAAGAGAAGATAAATTACTGTCCAGCTCATTCCTTTATCTGTTTCTTAGATAATTATTTGTTGATGAATTTGTCTTTGGTGGTAGTATGTCTCCTATCATGAGCCCACAGATAGGAAGACCATAGGCCAATTGTCATTGTACAGGCTGGGAAAATGAGACGCAGTGAGGGGGAGCGGTTGGGGGAAGTCCAGCAGCAAGTGGGGCAGTGTCATCCTGCCTCTGTGTAAGGGAGTGGACAGCCAGGATGACACGTCCATTGCGTGATTCCAACTCAGAGCGGTCCAGTCGGATAGCATCTTTAACAAGTTGCCTGCCCCATGGCTCTCTCACAGAACGACTGGCTCGGCCTTTCGGTGAGCCGAACGCTTAACCACCGCGTCACCAAGGCTCCCGGAAAAGGGAATGCAAAGAAAGACAGACTCCTTCAGAACAGACACTGAACGGTTCTCTAGCTTAGACCCGGGCAGTCCAGCTGTCCCGGTGGGAGATCGCTGGCACTGTGGGGTGGGGGTGGGGGTTGCTGGTGGCTGCGGAGGGAGGAGAGGAGAGGAAGATTCTGGTTTTCTGCCGGAGGCGGCCCGGGAGCCCGCCGCTCTCCGCTGCGCCTGGCGCCAGCAGCGCTGGGGTTGGGCAGTGCGCAAGAGCCCGGCGGCTAGCGAGGAGGGAGCGCCGGCGCCCGGGCTTGGCGGCAGCGCTGCGGGTTGCTGCACCTCCAAGAGCTGGAGCCCGACTTTCCAGGCTCAGAGGTGTCCTTGAAGGAGGGGGCTGCAGCGAGAAGAGAAAGTAATCACTCGATAGAGACAGACCTCAATCATCAACACCCTCGGGCTTTGTCCTAATCGCGCTCGAGCTTTTTTCTCCCAACGGCTCTTGAAGTGGCATACCTGGCCCCCATAATTGATCACTCAGGAGCAAAGGCAGGCGGGCAGGGGAGCGCTTGGCTTTAAGGACACGGGCAGGGACAAACTCACGAAAGTCCATCTACCCCCACAGGCACAAACACACAAAATGATGCCCACAGGGCACAGCACACCACAGAGCACTCCCCAAGCTTCAGAGATGTCAGTCCATCCTTTCTCTCCATGTCCCTCCACTTTACTAAGCAGGATGCCCTATCCCAGGGACTGCCCTACTCCTGCCAGCATGTCTAAAGCACTTGAGAGGTACATAGTCAAAGTCAAAACTAAATTCCCCGCTGCGGAGCCGATTCCTCCATCACAAACTCTCACTCACATATTCCCAAGTTACACAAACAGACACTGGAGATTTCAAATAGTCAAGCAACTTGACACATATTCTCAGTCAACCTGGCTTATCAACCAGTCCTGGAAATCAAGTTGTTTTGTACATACAAGGGATGCTGGTGGTTTGAAGACTCTCAGGTCTGGAGGTGACCAGCAATTGGAACCCCCAGTGGCTTCCTGGGAGAGAAGGCCTGGCTGTCTGTGTGCACCATAACACAATTTAAGAAACCCTTAAGGGCCTTTCCCACTCTCTCTGTCCTAGCAGGCTGCTGTCAGTTGGAATTGACTTGAGGGCCCAGGGCACTAACAAATGTTCTGCATCTGACCAGGCCACCCACACAAGCACTCGCAGTTAACTGGAGTCAAGGGGACCCATGTGTGCAGAGGACTGCTCTACACTGCGTTCAAGGCTGTGACTTAACCGAAGCAGACGGCCACGCCTGTCTACAGAGTCCTCTGGAGGTATGGTTCAGTCACCAACTTTTAGGCCAGTTCATAAGAGTGTTTAATGCCACACACACCCTCAGTCCATAGGCACTCACAACAGTACACACCTGTACACACAAGTGCCCTCCCACATACACACCATACCCATGCTCCCCACCTGCTGTGTTCAGCGTAGGGGAGGGTCCTCATTATACAGCTCATATGCAGGGTCCTCCACACCCTCCATTTGTCTGGCCTGATTAGTGAGTTGGGGAATGTATCATCAGTAGTAGGTGACAGGACCCAGTCCCACAAGACCCCTCAGGTCTCCAGGCACTGCCCCTCCCTCTACCCCTACCCCGTTCCCCGTGGGGTTAAAGAGCAGGTGGAGATGTCAGTTTTCTCCCCATTCCCAACATCTCCTCCTGTAAACCGGCTGTTATCACCACAACCCTTCCAGAAGATCTTGGGCTATTTTCAAGTACACTCTTCTCAATTCTCCCCCAGGCCTCCAACCGCATTTTATAGAAAAAAGACCTTAAGCACGCAGAAGTGAAAAAGTATGGAAGGAGAGCCTAGCATGGAATCGGACTACCTACCGAGGATGAAAATGAATCCTGTCATGCCTCTCTCTGTGAGTCTACCGAGCCTTGGTTTCCCCCTGTTTAAGCTGGACACTAATAGCCATGGGGGAGAGGGGCTGGCCTAAGACGCTGTGAAATAATGGGATGCATTTCCCACAAAGTTAAGCCTGAATGAATAATGACTCTTTTCAGGAATATTCCTTCCCCAGGGGAAGAATGGAGGAGAGTGCCTTCTAGCTAACTCTAGGAAAAGAGAACCAAGGCACTGGACTCCCCTTGCAATGCTCCCACCAGTCCAGTTTCTGATTTCCTTTCTGGCCTCCCCCCTCCCCCCCCCCACCAATTTGACCAGCCGCCCTAAGGCTGTGGTGGGGAGCACTGCCAGGTGTGAGGATTGTGCAGCCAGAGACCAGAACTCCAATTCCAGGCACTCACCGGCACCCGAATTGCACTCGCTTGAATGACTTGGGAGCAAAGTTCCTGAAAGACTCTACCCAACAGCGTTCCAGGGTTCTTCCAACCTTTGATTTCTGGGGGAGGGGGCATCGCAACTGTGGGCCTGGGGGGCGAGTCCGTCCTTCACCCAGCTCCTCCCTCTACCCTCACCCCTACGCCGCATACCACCTCGAGAGGCAGAACTCGGAGTACGCGCCCAGGCGCCTACCGCAAAACCTTCTCCCGCCACGTCCAGTGACCTTGACGCCACAGGCAATCCCCGCACCGGACCCCTTATCTAAATAGGGCCGTAAATCATGGAGTTGTCAGGGCTTGGGTAATTACAGGAACTCCATAAAAAGGACCGGGCCGGCCGCCTGTTTATATTATCGCGGTGTAAAATATTCTCTCTGTCTTGGGAAATCGCGTCGCAATAACGCGCCATAAATCAGCTCGCGGGCCATTTACCCCGCAGTTTGAGCGCGCAACCCCCTGAAACTTTTCTCCGCCGCATCCAAAGGGTGTCTAAGATTTTGCGATCGGACCAGTTACTCTAGGGATTATTGCCGGTAGCTGATACGGGTCTTGGAAAGCACTTCTCTCTGTCCCGGGCACTGTTCGTTGAGCCCTGGGGGAGACTGTCGTGGCAGGACACGCCAGCAAGGAGGTCCATTTCTTCTGGAAGCTCATAAGGCGAGAAGTTTAGAAGTTTCCTCGCCTTCAATGATGGGCGGGACAAATTGTGCTTGTAGCAGGGAGACTGAGGTCCAGAGAGAGGTAGGAGCTTCCCCAAGGGTGCGCAGAGACAAGGCCCACACTGCCCCAACGCTCTTGAGCTCCGGGCATCTTTATTCAGCTGTCTTAACCTGCGACACGGGTTCCTGCCAGCGAGGGACCAAGGGAGAATTGGTATCTTGACCTGAAACGGGTGTTCACAGGATGATGGGAATGTTCTTGTGTACAGTAGGGATCCAAAGTCCTTGTCCAGGTCCCTTATTTTACAGGTCAAGAAGCTGGCCCAAATGATTCAGATCCAAGAACTGCCCCTCCCAAGCACCACCACCACCCCCCATCCCCCTGGGGATCTCAAGGCTACAAAAAATGCCATTGTAAGTCTTGTCTGCGCTTAAATTGTGACAGCCTCAACAATGCAAAACCCATTTCAGGGAAACCTGTTGAGATCCATTATCTAATGAATAATGTAAACCAAACTTTATGGAAAACTTTATGGAAAATAGTCCGGGTCTTCCCTTGGGACTGGAACCTACAGATTCAAGGGAGATTAGACATGTATGCGTGTTCTCCTCCTCTTCCCTCTGACTTCCTCCCCCGTTCTCTTTCTCTTCCGAAGTGCGTAAGTGACAATGTGTTTACACAAGTTTTTATGTCGTCTGAGTTTCGCCCGGCTCCGTTTCCTCTTCTGTGTATTTTCCGCACAGATAGATGTCTGCTTCAGGACACGTTCAACCTAAACAGAACCCCGTCGGATTGGAAAATGTATTTATTTGAAAAATCGTAACTCACGGTTTTGGTGAAACCGGTCACCAAATTTATGGGATAGCTTAAGGGCTTGGAGGTCGTAAATCAAAAACCTACTGGACAACCCCCCCCCCCCCCTTATTCCAGCCTGAGTAACAGGCTACAGTCAGGCTCTCAAGAGCATCCCAGTCGACCCTTGGAGTTCCCCTTCCAACTCCTGCAGTGATGGATAACTAACTAGTAGGTGGGTTCACTGAACCAGTTGATTATTGCTGGCAGCTGGTCGGGGGGGTCTCTGAAAGCTTATCTCTGTCTCTGAAACTTCACCGAGCCCTGGCCCAGCAGCTGGCCCCTTCCCCCCAATGAAGGGTGTGCCAAGCTATTGTCTGCAGTGTTTTGCACCAAGGACTTTGTCTCTGGTCCATGCCACCGAGGTCAGTTTCTCCTTCTGACCCCGGGCTTTCTGTCCTACGTCCGGGAAATGCTTTCTTTCTCGGAGCTCCCCGAGTAATCTTCAAGGCTGTCGCCCTCGTCTGGAGGAAGCCAAAGCTCCTTCTTACCAAGGATAGATTTTACGCTTCTGAACGGTCCTTTCTGCTTTGGACGTCAGAACTCCGCTGTGGGTTCCTGGTGTTCCTTTCTACTGCAGAGCCCAAGCGCCAAGACTCAGCCAGGACGGCGGCACCAGGGCGCACGCTCCACCAGTGCACGCTCCACCCAACCACAAGCCTATCTGTTCCCTGGAGCTTTCCGTCGCTGCCGATCAGGCAGGATACACAGCGCCCTAGCGTCGGGTCCAAAGAAAAGCTATATACGTCGCTAAAGCCCTGGTGGGATCAGCCCAGCCCAGGGAGCCCAGCAACCCTTCCCCACTATTTCGGTTATACATTTGGGGCTGGTCATGGGATTTGGACATTCTGAGATGTTGCTGGTCAGGCTGGATGGACATGGGGACTGAGAAAGCCAGCTGGAGGAACAAGCAGTATTGATTTTGCAAAATTTTGCACTTATCAGAGACAAATCCCAAAGCTCCTGATCCCCTTTGGAGAGGTTGGGGGGTGTGGGGGTCAAGCACTTACAAGTGAAAATTCAGGGCTCTTAAATACATCTTCGTTGTCATTCCTGCTTGCTGGCTTTCAGGAGGGGTTTACAAAGCAAAAAGAAAAGTAAGGGAAAGGGTATCTTAGTGGTATTATTATTTTAAATGGCCCCAGGCCATATCCATCATCACAATGGTTGATTGTAAATGCACTTTAAAAGAGAAAAACAGAAGAAAAAAAAAGGGACTTAATATGGACACTGGAAAAAATACTCAGCCTGGCCTCCTTGGGAAAGCTAGATGCGCTCCCATCTTTGGGAGAGAAGTTAAGTATTTCAAGTTTTCTGTTTTTTCCATTGATTTTAAGATTCCTCAGGGGCTTTCTCTGTCTCTCATGTACAAGGAGGCAAGTCTTCTGCGGAAAAGCTAGGGGTGGAAAAAGGGTCTTAGCTTGGAAGAAGAAGTGGGGGGATGGCAAGCGAAATTCCCCAGATTGAGAATTCATAGACCCTTCTAGTTGTCCGAGCGACCTTTTCACTAGCTCCTTTCTCAGCTTCTGCTTCTTGCTGTCCCATCATCTCCCCCATTGTCTCCAGTGGCATTTAGGCATGGAGGGGACCAGTGAACGGACTGAGGGAGAAAGCGGAGACTAGAACAGCAAATCAAGAGGCATGGGGACTGAAGAAAGGGGAGGCGTGGGCACGGGTGCCCCCTCATTACCAATAGCGGAGTGGGCTCCCTTCTGAGAGCTGGGGTCGACCACCTCTACCTGGTGTGGCCATTGCTCCCTGGTTGCCTAGATACCCCTGCCCATCACCCCCCCCCCCCCCCCCCCCACACACACACCACAGGACACAAGATTGTCCTTCTGAGCTCCTTCAACTACCCAGAGCATGCATGGAGCAAAGAAACAAGAAGCCACAGTGGACCCAGCCTCCAAATTCAAACCAACTGCAGACAGGTATTAAATTCATTTTCATTCATTCAAGCAAGCCCCCGCTCCACCCCCCAGTCTATAAAGAGGCACAACAAAGGTGGCAGGAGAAGAGAGAGCAGAAAGGACAGCCCCAGAAGCCAGAGCAGAAATTAATTTAATTACCTCTTCTCCTCTGCCATAAATTCCGCAAAGGAAATCAAATCTTTCTGTGCATGTGTACAAAAACCAATCAGTCTATTGAGCTCGCCAAAACCCATTATGTCTCAAACTGGGTATCCTAATTGAATGAAACGGAGTGCACCAGGCGACCAGGCATCAATGGAGCCAGGTTTTTCCAAGGGCGTTTGCCATGGAGCCAGAGGATAAACAGCAGTTGGAAGCGCACACTAATCAGCTTGCTCACGGGCAGAGGAACCTCGCTGAGCCTGGGGGAGAACTGTGGAGTCTGCACGCTGGCAGATGCCTCCTAACATTTTGCCTCAGATTGTAATGGAATATTTCTCATAAACAGCCAAGTGTCTCTTCCAGCCACTCACCTGACATGTTTCTTGTTGTTTAACTTCAGATCTGACAGATGATGATAACCTGGAAAGGAGAGAGGTTACAAATGCTGAAGGCGGTGAGGCTGGGCAGTGTAACGGGCGCCTGCTCGGGGAATTAGGACAGGGCTGTGATTTGTAGGGCTCAGAAAGGCTGTGATGCAACCCCCGGCAGGCAGGCAGGCAAGCAGGGTGGCAGGGGGACTGGACTCTGTGTCGCTGGGGAGCAGGGCTCAGACTTTGGGCTGCTTGCTTGCTTCAAGAAAAGGTACCTCTTCTTTCTTATTTCCTTCTGTGAGATGGAGAATACCCCCTTCCTCCCGCAGGCCTCCCCCCCCCCCCCCATAGCAGCCCCTCTCTCAAAAGCACACTGATTTATAGCACCTGTTAAAAACGCATAATGGCTGCAATTAGCTGGGGCAGCAGAACAAAAAAAGAAGAAGAAGAAGACATGTGTTGACTATATTCCAATAAAAGAGAAATGTGTTTTGTTCTTGGAGTCCCAAACTTTTCAGTGGTTGCTGATCTCTTTGGCAACGATCCTAACAGGTATGTATTTGTGCTGCATGCTGGGCGACTGTCCCTGGGGAACATGTCTTGGATGCAGAGTCGAGGTCTCCTAGCAAAAAACCTTGTAGGTGAGTAGTGGGTCATGGGATCTACTTTTCCCATGCCTCTCACTAGCAGATTCAGATGGGATAGAAGCCAGGCCTGTGCTTCAAGAATTAGGTGTAAGATGGATATAGTAGGTATTCAGAAATAACCTATTTACCAATGAAAGTTATTTTGCTTATTTGCAATGTGGCTCTATAAGGGTACTTCAAACTTCCTGGAAAAAATGGAATGAAAAGATAAAAGAATTTTCCCACGAATTCGTTGAAGCCCCTTTAAAGTTAAGTTTATATATCACATAGTTAAAATATGACATATTTATTATGGAAATAATATTGTAAATATTGTGGGAGATTTGGAAAATACAAGTAAAAGGGAAAAAATATATGTGGGAGGAAATGCACAATGTCCTTGGTCCTATAAAGTTATTTAAGATCCCTGGGCTATAGATAGAAAGTCTGATGGCGGAGTGGTTATGCATTGGAGTGCTGACCAAAAGCAGTTTGCCAAGGTTAATTGGCTTAACAGTTCACAAAAACAATGTTCTAAATACCACTTTGGTGAGTCAAGGCTGGGGTCCTCAGCGTTCATGAACAGCCATCTACAGTGCAAATATTGGTCTCTTCCCATCCAGAGGAAAGAAGAGTGATGGAAATTGATAGGCATATGGAAACAATTAGTCCAACGGACTGATGGGCCAAGCAAACATGCGTCTCCTCACCCAGAGGCCTGAAGAACTGGATGGTATCCAATGGGAACGGCCAACTGCTCTAAAGGGATCACATTAGAGATTCTAAATTGAGGGGCAAAAACCATGAAACAGGACTCAGAAGCATAGACGAGATTAGCTAATTGGTTAGATTTTCTAGGAACCCCCAAACTGGCCTTTTGTTACCCTACAGATCTGGAACAGGAACTTCACCCATCATGTTAGCATAGCCAACCCTTTAACCATCCAGAAGGATCGTGTTTACCCCAGGGCAGAGGGTTAGGAGAGGGAGGAGGAATGGAAAGAGACAACACTGGGGAGAAGTGAAATCAGGATGGTACCTTACTAGTGGGGATTGAGATCAGATGAGTTGAAGCAAAATGTGCATAAATTGTTGATGTTAAAACTCATGGGGCTGAGCCCCGGTGGTGTAGTTGTTGTGCTCGGGACTGTGGCCCACTGGGATGGAGGTTCAATTCCAGCAGTGGGGCTTGGCCTTCCACTCCCACCACCAGAGACAAAAAAAGAAAAAAAAAACCCATGATCTATTCTGTAAACCTTCACTTAACTGGCAATAAAAAGTTTTTAAAAACCAAACAATCACGATCATATTTGCTTGTTTGTCTTCTCATGTCTTACATCCAACCTAAGAGCTTGTGGCTAGTTCTACATGATATTAGTGTGGGCTTGTCCTTACCTGAGACAGCCCAGGCATTGGTGTGGAATCGATCTGAGCAGAGCAGTCCCCATCCTGTGTCACACAGATAAACCCCGCAGGAACAGCAATGGGAATAATGATACCAGGAGGATAGAGGGAAAGTGGGGGGCGGAGGGGGGGAAAGGGGGAACGGGTCACAATGATCAAAACATAACACTACCGCCTTTCCATGAGGGGGATGATCATAGATACATGGGTGAAGGAAGACAGAGATCAGTGTAAAATATGAAAATAATAATTATTTATAGTTTAGCAAGGGGCCAGGAGGAGGGGGATGGGGAAGAGGAGCTGATACCAAGGGCTCAAATAGTAAGTAAATGTTTAAAAAATGATGATGTACAAATATCCTTGAAACAGCTAATGTATTTATTGTTCTAAGAGCTGTAAGAGCCCCCACTCAAACGATCTGAAGAAAAGGAGCAATCTTTCCTGAGGAGAGGGGGAAAAGAAACCAAACCTGTTGCTATAGATTCGGCTCCCACCCCCTGTGGCCCACATGTGACAGAGTAGAAGACCCTGGGCATTTTGTTGACTATAATCCTCACAGAAGCGAATCCACAGGCCTTTTTCACAGGAGGTAGCTGGGTGGCTATGAACCATGAATCTTTATCTTTGCAGTTTGTTGCCATAGAAGGAGAGTGAGCACATAACAGATGCTCAATATACACGTTCGTGTTTGGGGATCATTATAAATATATATCTATATTTGTAACAGCTCTCTTGAGACGGGATTCACACTAAGTGCATACATTTTAAGAGAAACTCATTTTCCCATCGTTTGAGATTGGTAGAAAAGTTGCAAAGATAGCACAGCACTCCCGTATCCCCTTCACTCAGTTTTCCCCAGTGTGACACTAGTGTGGGGAAGTCCAGTACATTGGTGACATGGTGGTTACCCATTGGACTGCTAATGACCACGCCAGCAGTTCAAAGCCACCCGTAGCTCGGTGGGAGAAAGATGAGGCTTTCTGCTCCCGGGAAGAGTCACAGTTCTGTTCCGTCCTGCAGGCTGTCTATGAGTTGACCTGGACTCAGGGCAGGGAGTTTGTTTGTATGTTGTCTTTTTGAGAAAATAGTAGCCTTCATGTGTTTTTGCTAAACTAGACTCTTGATTTCATTCGATAAATCCAGTTTTCCCCTTTATGTCTTTCTGATTAGCACAATTGTCCTTGTCAAGTTGTTTCTGCTGTAATTTACCTTTGAACAACCTGATTTTTTTTAAAGGACCAGTTCAGGAATTAAAAAAAAATAAAGTATCATTCAAATGACTATTTGAGCAGTCAAATAGTCAGAACGGCAGAACAAAAAATAGATTCCAAACAGCATGTCAAATAGGCATATGAAAGAAATACCCAGATCAGCTATTTTAATTTTAGGATGGCTGATATCATGAGTGATCCACGCCCTGCCCTTGATTTTCCCTCAGATAACCATATTGCAATACTGTGCACAGCTTTTTCTAAAAAGGAAAAAAGAGGTACATTTAAATCTACAAACTAAACAGGCTAAAATGTAATTCCCCTGAGATGGAAATTGAGAGAAAGCACAAAGCCCCTCCGGCCATAGCCACAGCTCTCACTGCGGTCAGAGTGGAACAGCCACTGCGGGTTTCTGAGGCTGGAATTCCTTTTAGGAAAGACAAAAGAAAAGCAGCAGCACTTCTGTGGTCCTCCTCGGCGACGCAGTAATGTCGAAAGTGCTTTAGGTGGATGAGCTTATTTGGCCCACAAAAGCAGTTCAACAGAAAGGCAGTCATCACCCTCATGCCACAGGTAGAGAAATAGATGCAGAGAGTAAGTCCCTCGCCCGGGGTTCTCCCCCTGATGGGGACAAAACCAAGAGGTGAACGCATCGGTTGACCCCCTGTACATATTTATGAAAGGAAGGGCCAGAGGGTCCACAGACAGTTGGCATAAGTGAACGAAAAGATTTGGGAAGAGCAGTCTAAGGTGTCTGGAGTCTACCCCACCCTGGGGATCGCCGAAGGAAGGGCTGGGAAGAAATGTGGAGTCTCATTCCCCTCTTAGACTGACTAAATTAGAACCTGCATCTTAAAAACATGCCCTGGTGATTTCTGTGCACATTGGAGTTTGAGAAGTCCAGGAGGGAATCCATGTGCATTTTCCTGGGCTCGTTCATCCACCACCTTCACCAGAAATAGGGCCATGACTGTATTAATCAGCATTTGTCAGAGTGTGAGTGAGTGATGGGAACATAGCTGGGTGAGCTGCAATCACATGGAGAAAGGGTTAAACGTTATTGCATGACCATTTTCTCCTTCTCTCTCTCTCCATCTTTCTCTCTCTGTGTGTATGCATACAGAGTCTAGAAGTAAAATGTTCTCCCAGCTGAAAAAGTTGAGACAAGTGGCCTTCACACCGTGGCCCAAGGTAGCCCTGAGATTCCGGGCTGACATTGAGAGGTGTGATAGATCTGCTTCCCATTTCTGATAAATTTAGGAACTCTTAACCAAGATAAAGCTAGGTGGGTGAGAGGGAACATGTGAGTCTCAAAACGACCTTGCCTAGCATCCCCTCCGTGTTCAAGTACAGAGACACAGACATGGAGATGGGAGGTCACACAGCGTAGCCGGGACTTCTGCCTGGGGAAAGAAGGTATGATGAGGCCAGGTGTTCTATCTTTTGTCCCACCCATGAAAGTCTTGGGAGACAGGGGAGCTGACCGGCCAGGAGGCCTAGGGACATGACTCTGGAATGTGTTGGGGAAACAAGCCGCGTTCTCTTCCAGGCCCGACAGGCCAACAGGCATATGTGTGGCAAGAAAGGGCTCTGATTATCTGCCGGCCCGCCTCTGTTTCATTTGGTCTGTGGACTCCAGCAGCAAAGTGGCCCAAATGTGTGAGGTTTGATAAAGGTGGGAAGGTGAGAGGGCGGAGGTGGCAGGTCATCAGGGACCAGAGCTTGAGAGATGTCTGATATGAATCATGTCCCCTCCCAAAATATACATTGTAAATCCTCACTTGGTCTTGCTAGGCTAATGAGACAAGATTATTGTAGGGTGTGGTTGGAGTCGATCTATGATAGAAAATAAAAGTATGAGATTAGGACTAAGAAGAAGCAGAGATGGGGGAAGAGAAAGGGCCAACGACGTGAAGCTCCCACAGGAGCAGACACTCAGAGACATGGTCACCTTCCTCCAGAGCCCACCCAGAAGGCCAGCTCTCTCCTGACGCTGGCATCCTGAACCCAGACTTCCAGCATTCTAAACTGTGAGAAAACAAGTTTATGTTTGTGAAAACCCTCCAATTATGATATTTCTATTACAGCAACACAGGATAACGAAGACAGACATGAGAGAGGGGAAAGAATAAGCAACACGTCATATGTCCAAGGAGTTCATGACATCCCCTGTAACCATCCTCCAGACAGGGATGGGAAACTTCTGGCCCAATGGGAAATCATCAATACCAAGTAACGTCATTGGCTTCACCAAAGAGAAGCCAAAGCCAGCCATTCAGCCATCACGTTCCCTTCCTGCCAGTAAGTCAATGGTGAACTCACAGGGGCCCTATAGGACAGGGGAGAACTTCCCCTGTGAGTGTCTGAGACTACAACAGGGAAAAGGAGTAGAAAGCCCGCCTTTCTCCCCCGGGGGCTCTGGCTGTTTTGACCGGGTGGCTTTGCGGACCCCATCCATAATCCCTATACCACCAGGGCTTTTGGCCTTCACATGAGGGGTTTGACCAGGATAGCTCACGAATGATTCATAAATATCCAAATGGCTCTTGGCAGAACAAATGCTCCCCACCCCTGCTCTAGAACCACCACCCTGAATTTCGCCTCTTAAACTGTAAGAAGATACATTTGTTCATCAAAGCCATCCAGTCATGGTATTTCTGCACAGAGATACTGGATAACAGACAATGGCCCAGGAACTCTGCTTCTACATGTCATCTCAAGATGCTGGGAAAGCTTTCACAGGCTGCCTTCCCTGA